>JAVSBV010067014.1:0-10395 GCA_033117975.1 Parotocinclus spilosoma
TGTGTGTGTCTGTGTGTGTCTGTGTGTGTCTGTGTGTGTCTGTGTGTGTCTGTGTGTGTCTGTGTGTGTCTGTGTATTTTCTCTCTTTTATACACTTATCCATGTTTGCTCATTCTGATCGCTGAGCTGAGATTTTTTTCCCTAAAGGGCATCAGTAGAGCTACATACAAGTTTCACAGACCTTCTTACTTCACATTCTTTTTTTTTATCTCTATTTTTCGCTCTTTGCAATGCAAATGCATTCAGTCATTCTGAATTTAGTCTTTTTTTCATAATGTCTGTTTCTAGATCAGCATTATTTTCCTTTTTGCATACAGTGCCTACAAAAGATCATCATATCATGTCACTGTACTTACCATGAAATATATTGGTTTTATAGTCTCTGCAATTAAATGCATATCAAGGTAAGTATCAATAGTTTTGTTTTGACTATTTCATATTGAAATAGACTTTTCCTGGAGCATCCCACAAAATAAGAGAATGGTGATGTATAGAATTCACCAAGGTTGGACTTTCAAAAGGTGCAAAAAGGAGTTCTGAAAAGGGACACGTAGGGAAACTACCATCACTTGAAGTATTGTTCAAAGCATTATTAAGAAGTGGAAGTGTATGACACCTTTCCTACATTGAACAGTCCGTTCAAACTTGATGACCAAGCCAGGTGGAAACAACCGATATGTGACTGGCAACTTTGAAGGACTTGCAAGTCTGAGGTTTATTAGTTTGCACATGTGACAGCTATCTCACAAGCTTCACACAAAGCTGACCTTTACAGCAGGGGGAAAGAAAAACATGCCAGTCATGATTGCATTTCATATGTCATTTGGCAAATGACTACACCACACCTACTGTTAAGCAAGGTGGTGGAAACATTATGTTGTGGGGCAGGGATGTCAGTAGATGGTTATATTTACGGGGGCTGATCACATTTCCAAGCTTTGCAGTTTTTGTCTTTTCTGTTATTATTTGAATGTTGTAAAAGTATTATGTGTAAATAAAGCTGGAAGAATATATTTTAATATGTGCTGGTAGTGACCCTTTTTTTTTTTTTTTTTTTTAAATGTTTGATTTTATATTTGTATAGTATGTGTTTTTAGCTAGTGATTGCATAACTGCATTATATAGCAGTATGACCAGAACACCCAGTCTTTTAGTGCAGGAGCACAATATATATTGGAATGCTTTAATGATGGTGCTGAAATATGACCTACATCCAATATTGATCAGCGTGTTCTTGTTTGATGACCTGCCAGAAGCTAAATGACATTCTTCATCCTGTTAAAGAACTTGTCCTGTATATCTGTACGAGTTCTAGCCTTAGTTGGGTATGGTGTGAACTATAGTTTGAAGTGGTTCTTTCCATGTGCATGGTGTGCCCAGAGATCTAGGTAAAAGCGCCAGCAAATGCATGTTTATTTATTAAACATGTTTACAGTTGTTATAACAAGCCTATTTCATGAGTATTTTTTCAGAGGCTTTGTTTCCTGCAAAAAAAGATATTATAGACAATATATAATAATGTGATAGCAATAAGTTGTTTTAGCATTCAGCTTGACATTGTCTGTCTGGACCACACATAAATTTGGAGAAAATTTTGAACAAATCTATTGTTCAACCACAATAAATCACCTTATGTTTAATCGGATAATGATGCCAACATGTTTTAGTTCAGCTGAGCTAAAAATGTTTTGCAGCTGATTTTTATTCGTACACAGCATCTGGTGCTTCTAGTGTCAGTGTCTAACAATAGATTGTGGCTGCTTTTTTATCATACAAGTGCCTTTAATTGGAGTAAAGCTCTTATTAAATTTCAACATTGACCTGGATTTTAGCTTGCACATAAGAGCTTGAAAAAGAGAGCAAAAAGTTCCTTCCAGGCTGTGTCCCATATAAGGTATACTAAATAGTATGTTAGGTTAGTACCATTGCTAATGATGTGGTTGCTATGCTGACATAGTATTTACTACAGCAGTGTGTAATTTAAAATGCACCTTTAGTCTTTGAACCAAAAGAGAGGCAGTTCAAAGGAAGTCCATTATGTGCAATTTGCCACCATAAACACTCAACCAGTAAGAACTCAGGTTAGGTATGAGAACTGAGTAGTGTAGAAGCTAATAACCCCGATCAGTTATGCATAACATTGTGTATTGAAATGTATGGCATTATGGATATATGTATATACAATACACTGTAATGTAGTCAAGCTACTCTGTACTGTATTGTTTGTATAACAGTGTAAATTTGTTGTGCTCTCAAAATAATTCAACACACAGCCAGTAATGTCTAAACCACTGGCAACAAAAGTCAGTAAAAAGTGCCTAAAGTGTCAATATTTTGTGAAGCCACCAATATTGTTCACCACTACCTTAACTGTTTTGGGCATGGAGTTCACTAGAAGAGAATGCCCCACAGCTGGCAGCACTCATGCATTCCCAAACCATGACGTTCCCACCACCATGCTTGATTGTAGGCGAGCACACTTGTCTTTGTACTCCTCATCTGGTTGCCACCACACACACTTGACACCATCTAAACTTTATCTTGGTCTCATAAAATCAGAGGACATGGTTCCAGTAATCCATGTCCTTAGTCTTCTTGTAGAAGAGGCTTTCTTCTAGGATGACAGCCAAATGGATGCAGTGTATGGCATATGATCGGAGTAATGACAGGCTGACAAACAGAACCCCAGACCTCAACCCGTTTTAACCTCTATGCTGCAGCTCACTTCAAGGGTGTTCTCATAGCCTATGCCATCTTTTTGTAGAGCAACATTTTTTTTCCAGATCCTCAGAGTTATTTGCCATGTGGTGCCATGTTGAACTTCCAGTGACTTCCAGAGTGTGAGAGCGATTACGCCAAATTTAACACACCCACTCCCCACTCACACCCAAGACCTTGTAAAACAAAGTCACATGATACCAGGGAGGGAAAGTGGGCACTGATTTGGTTATTTTCATTTAGTGGTGTACTCACTTTTGTTGCTAGTGGTTTCTACATTAATGTCTGTGCGTTGAGTTATTTTTAGGGCACTGCAAATTTACACTGTTATACAAGCTGTAGACTGACTACCTTACATTGTATCAGTGCCATATCTTCAGTGTTGTTGCATGAAAGATGAAAACATAGTTCCAAAAATGAGGGGTGTACTCACTTTTGTGAGATACTGTGAATAAACTTACATTATGGAAATACACAATTATAATAGTAATTGTATTCTTGCAAGCTAGTTAACCCTAAATGTATTAGATCAAAATGTATGATGCACACAAAAATTAGGGGATATTTCAAAATGAAAAAACACTTAGTGAAATATCTCCTATTTTTTGTGAGTATTGTAATTAATCCCAAAGCTTTACCACTTCTAAAAGCACTACATATAGAAATGTATTTAACTGACTACTGTTGACTCACAAGTGTACTCCATTGTCACATCACCTTTTAAAACTATTTCCAGAGTCTGATTTCTTACTGTTATCAGATTTTCCTGCACTTTTAAAAATGCAGAACAGAAAATGTTGCCCTCTTTTTTTTAATGTTTGTTTTGAAGTTATTTTTTAAATTATGAAATTACTTCCAAGTACATGCCTCTTTGTCATACACACTCGCCTTACACATTTTCTGTTCTCATTTAAATTGAAAGAGCTTTTAATATGACTCACCTAAGCGTGAAACTGCTTGTCCTTGGACCTTTTGCTTTTCCACTGCTCTGAAGATTTCTTCACCTCCCCCTGCTCACCTCTATCACTGGTCTGAGGTTTTCAGATCCCATATCATTTAAAATTTCAGTATTCCAACCAAGCATGGCACCATCATCAAAATGATTTATAATTCACGATTTGGGGAAATGAAAAATTGAACATGAGGCCCAAACCTGTGTTGCCATGTGTGAATTTTTTGTTTGAAGTCATTTTATTTTTCTGTTCCATGTCCTGTGTGTTGCACTGTTGTATACCATTACTTTGATATATTTAAGCATTTAATGAATCCATATAAACCTAAGTACTACTGGTGTTTTAAATTGCTGATCAATGTGACCTCCTTGACCGTCTAGACGTTTTACTTCTTACGTTTTAATTTTTATTTCTTTCTTCTCTTTCAGTGCAAAGAGGCCACTAGGGATGGGTAGTGTCCTGAACCGCATTGGCGTGAAGAAGCCTAAAATGAGCACCCTGGAGAAGTCTAAGCTGGACTGGGATGAATTTAAAGAGGAGGAAGGCATTACTGAAGAGCTGGCCACCCACAACCGAGGCAAAGAGGGGTGAGTATACACAGATTGTGCAGTTAGGCTAGTACAGGATTTGGGCCATACTTAGGTGACCATTTCACCCATAAGCCAATTCACCTGCGGTTTAGGTATACAGGTACTCCCAATTTTCCAATAATCTGGTAATACACGACTATGTAGTGCGATAAGTCTGTATAAATGGTATCCTGATTCTGGATTTTCAGTTTTTTCCCCTTGTGTGTGATACAAGTCTACACAAAGGGCAAGAAAGCAGATTTCATATAGGCATTTAATGTAGCTGCATATAGGTGCTCTTTAATTTACTGTGGGGATTTGAAAATAAGCACATAAGTAAGCTACAGCCTGCAGCTGTTTGTACACAGCAACGACATTGATCCACCTACACTTGCCCAAGTGATGGTGAATGAAAGATTATTGCAGGTACTTCCTCATGATAAACTGCACAAACACCTGGATTCACCATCCGTTCTCTGATACTCTGCACTTCAGTTACCAACTCATTAACTACAGAGCCTTATTGTACTTGCTACAAGTGGGTCGTTTATTAAAAGACTCCCATGTAGCAGATCATAATTTAGCATATCATACTGTTGTGGTGCTGTCATTTGCAAACTTTTTGTGTTATTGTAAATTATTGTAAGACTCTGGTTCGTCTGCCCTCATTAGTTATGTACATTAACATCCCAAAGTCATCAAGTCCAGACACCTCAAAATCAAAAACTTTAGTGTTGGATATAAGCACTTGAATTAACAAAATATCAGGTGTACCTGTGTTGGGGAGGGGGTTCTTTTAGTTACTTGACAGTCTTAACTATTTTTTTTTTCAGTCCATTATTAGCATTAGATAAGTACTGTTTTAATTGCTTCTAAATGACCTAGAATCAAACACCAGTCCTTCTAGGTCTTTACTGGTGCACTGTTTTCAATCAGACTTACATAGTTTAACGGACGAATGACTAATGCATTTTTGGTTTTTGCCTTCTTTTCAGAGGAAGAAAACAGGTTCATTTCAGACCCAGGTTTTGCTTACAAAGAATAGAGTAACCGTGTTTAAATCCAGCTAGAAGTTGTCTTGTAATTGGTGAACTAAATTTAATAATACGTTAAAAAAATCTAAATCTAAGTGATCACATACATTTCTCTTGGATTGTGTAGAGTGCTCTTATCGGAGCACCTCAGGGCTTGCTCTGAAATTATATGTTTGCATGTAAATAGCATATTTACACAGACAGTTTAGATAGGCTTTCATTAAGTTGTTTTCTGTATGTGTATGATTAAGTATAGTGCATGTTCTTGTAGTACAATGGCAAAGAGGGGTACATATAGAGCAGCGGTTATAAGACATTACATGATAAAATGTTTATTAACGTCAGTATTTTTTTTATTATTGATGTTTCCTGTTGTTGCCATTTTGCTCCATAGAGTTAACTATATGGTGTCATAAAGTAAGTCCTAATCTAATGAATGTATTACTCACTAACCATCATACATAAGAGGCGGTTTTCAGATTTAGATGAAGCATAAAAATCCATGGTTTGATCCACATTACATAGATTAATTGTGAGTCCATGGGTGATGCAACACACATCAACACACTATCAACAAGGTTGTGCTGGTACTTACTTTATAAGCAGTCTATGATTAGCTGCACCTGAATGCAGCTTAAAAACACAACTCTCTAGATATGCATTTCACTGTAGGTGTGCATTTATAAACCCGTGTTGACGTTGTAACACATTTGTCCTGCACGCTGTTCATGTAGAGTGGGGAAAATGAGTATTTGATACAGTGCTGATTGTGAAAGATTTTCCACCTACAAATAATTGAGGTCTGTAAGTTTTACCGTAATGTGCACTTCAACTGTAAGAGACAGTAATCCAGAAAATTACATCGTCTGATTTAAAAAAAAAAAAAATTCTAATTTGTAGTTTATTGCATTAAATAAGTATTTGATTCAATAAACAAGCAGAACTTTATATTTTTGTGTTTAATACAGAAACCTACCGTGGAGGAAATAATTAGTTGATCCCTTGCTGATTTTGTAACTTACAAAGAGAAGTCTATAATTTTAGGGGGTAGGTTTATTTTAACAGTGAAAGATAGAATATCTAAAAGAAAATCCAGTATTTGATCCCTCTAGTAAACAAGACTTAATACTTGGAGGCAAAACTCTTGTTGGCAAGCACAGCAGTCAGTTTTTTGCAGTTGATGATGGGATTTGCACACGTCAGGTGGAATTTTAGTTCACTACTCTTTGCATATCATCTCTAACTCATTAAGATTTTGAGGATGTCGCTTGGCTACTCAGACCTTCAGCTCTCTCCATAAGTTTTCTATGAGATTACGGTCTGGAGACTGGCTAGGTCACTCCATGACCTTAATGTACTTCTTTTTGAGCCACTCCTTTGTTTTGTTTGGATGGATTGGTTGGATTTTAATCCATTATGGCGTAATGTTACCAATAGTTTTCTTGGTGACTGTGGTTCCAGCTGAGTTCTCACCTTCCTCATGATCAAGGATACCCCACGAGGTGAGATTCTGCATGGAGCCCTAGATCAAGGAAGAAATACAAAATGACTGTCAATTGACCATTTTCTTACAATGGCACCAACAATTGTGTCCTGCTCACCCAGCATCTTACTTATGGTTTTGTAGCCCATTCCAGCCTTGTGCAAGTCTATGATCTTATCCCTGGCATCCTTAGAAAGCTCTTTGGTCTTGCCAGTGTTGGAGAGGTTAGAGTCTGACTGATTAATTGAGTCTGTGGACAGGTGTCTTTTATACAGGCGACAATTTAAAACAGCTGCCCTTTAATGCAGGTAAAGAGTTAGTTGTCTAACAGGTCTGCAGGAGCCAGAACTCAATGTTTGGTGGGGAACCAAATACTTGTTTCTCTCTGCAAAATGCAGATAAATTCATATATTTTATACAATGTAAATGTATTTTTCTTTTATATATTCTATCTCTCACTGTTTAAAAAAATACCTTTACATTTATAGACTTTTCATGTATATCTAAGCGGGCAAACTTATAAAATCAGCAAGGGATCTAATCATTATTTCCTCCACTGTAGGTTTGCAATTATTGAGTCTGATGTTTCCTGTAGTTCTTGACAAAGTTTGTACACACTGCAGCAGGGACTTTGTCCCACTCCTCTGTACAGATCTCACAGGTTTTGAGGCTGTCGCTAGGCAACGTTGAATTTTAGCTCCCACCAAAGAAGGTTGTTGGCCAAAATCTCATGATAGGTGACCTCATCCATGCAGTCGTCCTGTCCCCTCTGAAGAAAAGCACTCCCAAAGTATGAGGTTTCTACCCCCATGCTTTACAGTTTTAAGTGTTCTTGGGGTTGTACTCATTCTTCTTCCGCCAAACACTGAAACTGGATGCTCTATTTTGGTCTCTTCTGACCACATGACCTTCTCCCATGCCTCCTCTGGATCACCCATATGATCATCTGTGAACTTCAAATGGTGCATGTAACAAGTGTGAGCAGGCAGGCCTTGCGTGCCCTGCAAGATTTTAATGTATGACGCCGTAGTGTGTTAATAATGCTCATCTTTGAGACTGTGATCCTAGCTCTCTTCAGGTCATTATCCCGGTCATCCTGTTTAGTTCCTGTCATTTCTCAGAATCATCCTTACCCCATTATGTGAGATCTTGCATGGAGCACCAGACCAAGAAAGATTGACAGTCAACTTTTTTCCATTTTCTAATCATTGTGCCAACAGTTGTTGCTTTCTCACCAAGCTGCTTGCCTATTGTCCTGTAGCCCATCCCAGCCTTGTGCAGATCTACAATGTTGTCACTGGTGTCCTTAGACACTGGTCTTGGACGTGGGGGGGTTGGAATGTGATTGACTATGGACAGGTGTATTTTATACAGGTAACGAGATCAAACGGGTGCAATTAATACAGGTAATGAGTGCAGAATAGGAGGGCTTCTTAAAGAAAAACGAAGAGGTCTGTGAGAGCCAGAATTCTTGATGGTTGGTTGGTGATCAAATACTTATTTCAGCGGTTAGATTTTGAGGAAAGATGCTCAATGTATGTAAATAATCTAACAGACTAGCATGTTTTAAGCTCCTTCCTGACTGTGTGGTTTGTGTTTTAGAACCATGCTAGGTTATGGGACTATGCTTTAACCTAACAAATAAGTTTTTAGTTTTGCCAAATGACTAAGAATAACCTGTGCACCATTTGGCATGTTCTTAACCCCTGTTGCTCGAATATTAATGAATCCTAACATCATAGGATTGCATGTTTTACAGCATGTGTTTAATATTGCATGTGTTTTTTACAATCTACAGGGCATTTGACTATGACACTAGCTATTTTGCTCATTCTCATTCCTGTTGTCTTGAGCTTCAGGGTCTATGTTGTGTCCCATTGTCCCCTTGCATTTTTTACCCATTGTAGTAATGCTAGCTGGTTATTTAGTCTGTACTGGCTAAAATGTTGAGCTCTCAGCTCTTTGTTTGCTTTGTTTCTTTCTTTAGCTGGCCTTTTTAACAATGATCGTGATGTCTCTGGACTACAGAAAACACGCAAGTTTTATTTAATCATGTAGCCTTTGGCTGTTTTGTAAATCGGTTGAAACCTCGTGAGGGAATTGTGTTGTTTAGAGGATGGGGCTTACGGGAGTTGTTTCTCCAGTGGGATGCTATGCTCAATGACCTAATCTGCGCACAGGAATACCGACCTCTCTCTCATCTCTCTCACCTCTTTGTTAACTGATGTGGAAATTGTTGTACCAAGCTAGTGTTTGTAGCTGGAGTTCTACCATTGGTCTAGCCATTGGTCTCATGAGAAACCCAAACTAAAAAAAAAACACCTGGATTTGGGGGTATAATGCAGTTCATCTGAGAGACCGTATTACAGCATGCTGCCATTTCGGTTTCCTTGTCAGTTTGGGAAATGTGTGGTTTGAGAGGAGATTCCAGTTATGGTGTGGAGGACGTGGTGACCCATGATGTATGCTGAAATAGTGCTCAACATATTGTATGGCCCACAGACTTGTGTAACTACTGATTCTCTCTCGTCAGGTTCAGATGGAGTGGTTGACTGCTGTAAAGATTGTAATTCTAGGCTAGAACCTTGCGGCTTTGAAATGCTTCATAAATGCAGCCTGAAATTTCCATTCACATGCAGATATTTGCCATAAAATACCTAAATGAAATTTCTAGAAATGCACCAACAGTGTTCCAAATACTTGGATGGAAATTTACATTCAGGTGAGATTGCAGGGTTCACCTCACCCAGTCATTCTGTTTCCATGAGGTGTTAAGAGACAGGAGATGAGAACTGAAGTACTGGATGGTCTGCTGTTGAGTGAGAGCAAGACGTGAGCAGCCCACATATGAGACGATTACAGCAAAGTCAAATTTATTTTTGCAATGAGGGAGCCAAACTGAAAGGTGTCTTGAAAAATGTTGTTGCAGCTGAATATGTGGTCATTGTGCTCCTGTTTACATTTTACAGCTCACTAACTTTTGGTCCACAACTAAAGCTAGCCACTGGGAAAATAACCATGATAGAATGTGAGGTAATATTATGAATTGCATGTACTGTGCAAAAGTCTTAGGCCACCATTAGATTGGAATAATGACCATGTATAAAATGTTGGAGTCGAACATAATACAGTAGACTATTTCTAAACTATTTCTAAAACAGTTGTATATGTAAGACATTTGCACAGTACTGTATTTTCTCCAGACCCGCTCATCTCTGTGTGTAGTTTCTTTCATGGATACAGGCTATGTTCCCAAAGCTAATATACAGTATCTGAGAACATGTTTAATTTGAATGTTGTGCTAGGGTCTGGAGTTTCAACTTAAATAATGTTACTTATAAGCATTAAACATATGCAGATTATGTGGGACTTCCAATAACGGAAATCAGAGTTTGAATGTACAGTCGATTCCGATTAAACGAACATGCCCTATGTTACAAGACTGGACGTGCTATGTAACATATTAAATGTTTTATTAAACCTTTATTGTGTGATTTACACGTATAGCGAACGTACAAACAAATACTACTGTTGCTTACGAACTTTATTCATTGAGAAATTAATTTGCAAACAAGTTTTTCGAAACGATTTACAACACAATGTATAGGTACTCAGCATGCGAAGCATAATACTGTAAA
>JAVSBV010067025.1:0-10393 GCA_033117975.1 Parotocinclus spilosoma
TTGGAATAAGGCTGTAACGTAACAAAATGTGGAAAAAGTAAAGCGCTGTGAATACTTTCCGGATGCACTGTACATGACATCCACAATCACCAGAACTCAATCCAATAGTGCACCTTTGGGATGTAGTTGAACGGGAGATTTGCGCACGTATCAGAGTCAGTAGCGTCCTGTCTCAAAGATATTTCATGCCAGCCATACGATCTAAAGACAAGTCACTAAGATTTTAGTCATTTAGATTTTAGTCAGGGATTTTGCAAAGGCTAGGGACCATGAGCTTACATGGCCATTACTTGCAAAACTGTAAGTAGATTTCTTTTGAGGAAAACAACATCTAAAATAACTATATATTATAAATCATAATAATAATAACAATAATAATTAGTATGTGAAAACAACACATAGTTACCCACTCATACTGTAAAATAAGTAAATAATTAAGTACTGTGTTTTTAAAAAATTAACCATTAACAATGGTGAATTTTATGTACTTATATTTTTGTTGTAACAAAACGTAGAAAGAGAGAGAGAGAGAGAGAGAGAGCATTTTTTCCTGTCACTAGTAGTATTTTTTCATCATATTCACTCAGTGGACTCTTCATATAACAATGCATAGATTTCTGTTTATATGATTATTATTGTTGATGTTGTACTTTAGTAACCCTAAGCACTGCCATTACAATACACTAGCCAAAAAAACTTAATAATACTTGCCCACTAGACCCAGCCCTCTACATCTGGGGGTGTGTTTACAGCCTTGTGACACAGCGATCCCCATAATCTACAATGAGACTAGAATTAAAGTAAAGGAATCATACATTCATTATCTTCTGCTTAATCCACACGAGCCTGTGCCCACCTGGGATTATCTGGAGTAAACCCATGCAGACACAGGGAGGACATGCAGACTCTACACAGAAAGGACCTGGGCTGCTCCACCCTGGGATTGAACCCTGGACCTTCTTGCTGTGAGGCAGCGGTGCTACCCACCGAGCCACCGTACTGCCTTTAAAGAAATCACTGTGAAAAAGTAAATACGTATAATCATTTAGTAATTGCATTGCAGCCTTCTACTTTGTTATTAAATGATGTATCTAGCAGTTCCCACCCTTTCAATAAACCTTGTTTTAGGTTAACCTTGTCTTAATTACGGTAAGTAGGCTATCAGTGCTGTGTCCCGTTTTCTTTTAAAGGTCCCTCCTTTAAGCTCTGCTTATAGAAAGCTATCCTTGCTGACCTTTTCTCATGCTTTTTAAACTTCTTTTTTTTTTTCCAAAAATCATTTCTAGTTTTTGTTTACGTAACCTTATGTGACTTGCGCTGTAATTGCATGTGGTATGGATGAATTCCAGCACACTAGACATGTTGTTTAGCTTATCTGATACCCGGATGTGGCCAGATTAGCATGTGCTGTAGGGAAAATAAGTAACATGTGATAAGTATTGCCATGTTGAAAATGCAGTGTATTTAGATCACTGTGGTCCAGCTGAAATCTTTTGTTTCCACTTCATGGATTCAAACGCCATTGGGTGGATGAACGGAGAACAAAAAGCGGTCGGTCAGTTTGGAAACCAAAAAACCAAAAAAGAAGCACGGACATGGAAGAGCACAATCGCCTAATTGCGAGTAGCATGAAAAACAACAGGTTCAAAAAACAATATGTTAGACTTTTCCATTCCAGCGAGGTTGTCCAAATGCTAGCCAATCGTACTAGGTCTTTTTTGCGAGTAATTGCATCATTTTGTGTAATTTAAATGCTCGTGCCCTATTACATAATCTCAGAAATGGTGCCGGTGGCCCTTGGCATGCTCGAGTCTTAAAAGCGATGAGGCCCAGGTTTTAAAAAATATCCTGATGATTTTCCAAAGCGGGATTAGCCTAATTTTCTTGCCTTACATCTTAATACTGTTCTCTTATCTAGCTCTCGGTGCTGTCCCGCGTACCCTCTAATAATAATGGGAAACTAATGAGAACAGGCACTGGGGCATAAGGGAACCCGGGAATTGATTGTTCCCATATTCCACATGGCCTCTCGTTGCGCTCATGAGCCCTCCAAATACATTCAAGTCTTTATGTTTAAACAGTTGTGGCAGATGAAATGGGATCCTGCTGTCTTTAAGTCCTCCTCTATCTACTTTACTGTTTCTTCATCATGTGTTCTGGTTTGCATTCCTATACTCAAGATCTTTGAGTAATTCTAAAAGGTCAGAGGCTTTAGGAAAGCTCAAGTGGATATTAAAAAATGGCTGAACCCAGAATGTACTAAGCTAATGTTACTTAGTGACCACATCCTGGGCTACTTTATTGTTTCGCTTCCGTGTTGGAAGGCTCCGAATTATTGAAAAGGTGCAAAATAGGTTCCTCTTACAACACGCATTGTGATCGGTTGAATCAGAAGTTCACACACATTTATCACATAATTCAGAGCAATGGTGACATGCTGACATGGAAACACTCCACATGGCTCCCTCAGGTCTCATCTGTCCTTCACAGTGCACCATTTAGGTCATTTTTCTGTACCTTTCCTTCATCCCTCTCTTAGACTGAGCCTCCTTTCATGCACCACTTAAGATAAATAAACATCTTTATAAGCATCGGTCAGTTACGTCAGTTCTCGCTGCTACGCCCTTGCATGTAATGTTGAGTACCAAAGTAAAACGCACTTCCCGGATTACAATGATTATGAGGGCAGCTGTAGTGCAGCGGTTAAGCTTGACCAGAAAGTTGCTTGGGTGGCACAGCATGAATTCACTAGCCAACCATCATGATGAAGTGGGTTCCAGTCCTGGCTTGAAGCAAACAGGTTAAAAGTCACAGAAACATAGTTTGGTCCCTAGAGCTGGAAGTGATTATATTAGTAGATGTCATATATGTATGCACTCATTGGCCATTTTATTAGATACATCTTGCTGTCCCTTGTTAGAAAGACGATGTGCCAGAAATAACTTACCTTACAGAGGATGTTTAGATCTTAAAACATTTCGTTATTTGTTTTGAATATTAGTACTAATTAAATTATGATTATTATTAAATTATACTATTTACTTAATTTTACTACTACTACCACTTCTAACATCTAGGCCACCCAAGGAGGATTAGTAGTTTTTTGAGTCTTGGTCCTCTCAAGGTTTTTTCCGTCTATATTTAGGGAGTTTTTCCTTACCACTGTCGCCCTAGGCTTGCTCAATTTGGGATTGGGAAAATATAATATTGTACAGCTGCTTTGAGACGATGCTCCACTGTAAAAGCGCTATAGAAATCAATTAGACTTTAACTATACAGGGTTGGACTCCCTTTTCGTCTTCAGAACTGTCCCAAAGGTGTGATTTTAGTACATTGAGATCTGGTGAGCTTTTGAGTGCTTTTGAACTCATCATCATGTTCAAGAAACCAGTTTGAGATAATTTGAGCTTTGTGACTTGGTTCATTATCCTGCCGGCAGTAGCTATCAGAAGATAATACACTGTGGTCTTAAAGGGATACACATGGTCAGCAGCAATACTCAGGAAAGCTAAACGGTGCTCGATTCGTATTAAGGGGCCCAAAGCGTGACAAAAAATATAGAACCATTAGACCACCACCAACAGCCTGATTCACTGATACAAGGCAGGAAGTCTCCGTTTTTCATTCTGTTTACACCAAATGGAGAAAAAATGACCAGTATAAATTTTTATTTTCTGTTTTATAGTTTCTCATGTTATTCATTCAAAGATCTTCTGCATACCTCAGTTGTAGCGAGTAGTAATTTGAGTTATATGAGCTTGCACCACCCAAATTTTCCAGACTATTTTCTGTAAACTCTAGAGACGGCAGTGCATAAAAATCCCAGCAGAAATACTCAGACCAGGCCATCTAGCACCATCACCCATACCACGTTCAAAGTTCCTTAAATCACCTTTATTCCCCATTGTTGTGCTTGGTTTGAACCTTAGCAGGTTGTCTAGGCCATGCATTGAATTGCTGCTACATGATTGGCTTAATACATATTTGCATTAATGAACAAATGAACAGGTGTATCTAATAATGTACCTCATGAGTGTAAATGTAGAATAAATATGTGCTCTGCTTTTTCTTCTTAAAAGACCTGTTGCACAGTGGTCACCACTGTCACGTCACAGCTCCAGAGACCTGGGTTCGAGTCTCAATAAACATGTCCAATCACAAAAGCCCCATTCACACTCAATGCTCAATGCTTTGCAAACATTACTTACCAATAATATTTTTTTGTCAGTCTCACTTTAGACTTCAAATTACCAGATACACTCCGTCACATGTGTGCCATGGAGGTCCTGTTAAAAAAGTATTTAAAAAATTCCACATTCAGTAGATTTGGTGAAACAAATGTTTATCCTGTCATCCCGCTTCATAGTACCTTGTTTTCGGAGTGATTTACTGGTTTCTACCTAGCAGCATTACAGGGCTTTACCACTCAGCTCTAACAGCAGCTCCTTCTCTTTTGAATTAAAGACATTTTCAGACTTTTCTCCTTTTAGTCTGAGCTCTTCTTGTCAGTATGTTATAAGTATGTTCATGCTTTAGATCTGCCACCTTAAGACATTTGTTTCTCCTAACGTTCTTGCACACCAATCCTCCAAATAATTTACCAGGAATTTTCCAATAACTGGATTACATATCTGGACTTGGTGTTCTTGTACCTATACTGTAGGTCTTTATTTATATAATATACTGCTACAATTCCCTCAAAGGCCTCGTACTTTAATGTGGGTGTTCACAAATACATTAGTCCAGCATCACACACTGTAAAATATGCACATATATAAAGTGTTTCCCAGTTATGTACCAGATTCTTCCCAGTACAGTATTAGAATGGAACTGAACCTTGACCTTGTCAACTGCTGCAGCTTCAAAGGATTGTGACACTGGCTTGCTGTTCCCATTCAATCCCTTACTGATAAATTACTGTTTCATTTTCGGATATGGTGCGTGTCTGAATGTGGCAGGTTAACTTCCTGACTATGGTTCTATTTGTTTATGTTTTGCTTTGCCATTGTCAAAAAGATTAATGCAAATGTCAGGCGAGTATGTTTTGCTTGACCATTGGAGAATTTGCTATAAGATAATGTGCATGACTAATTGAGCTGATTAAATGATTAAACATCTCATGCAGCTGGCTTTTTTTTGGGCTAGATTTAATGCATTGATACCATCATGCTCATCCACTTTATCTCACTCTCTTTCCATACCCACTTCAGGGTCACAACCTAACTAGCAGCAGGGTGTGAGGAGAGACCCAAGGAGTCAATCACAGAAGGCATGCATTCACACACTTGTTCACACCGGACACTTTTAGGGATACGAATTGATTAACACAATTCTTTGCAACATGGGAGGAAATTGGTGTACCTGGAGAGTACTGTCCCCTAAAAAGCCCTTGCTACCACCCATAATTCTGGCTTTTATATCTGTTTTTTACCAATAGCTTAATGGTTTTGTTTACATGGAAAAGGAAGACCAGGCCCTTAGACCAGCTACATCCAAGAGAAACCAGATACCAGCCAGTAGTTATTATGAGTGAATCCATGCACAGTTAATCAATCCAGAAGTATCTTGTTTCAGAATATGGTTTGTATCTGGTAAAAAAAAATCTTGGGGTTTAACAGTCCTTGCCCTAGCTGCCCCACACACACACACACAAAGTATAATCATTGTAAACATAGTTATATAATTTTAAATAATATGCATCTAAATAACTTGTCCAAAATATGTTGTTTTACGTTTTAAAAGATTAATTCATTTCTTCATATGCCTCACAGTGGTTTGGTCCACTGTCTACCATCACCCAAACCCACAAACCAATTTTTTCACATTATAAGAGTTGAAAATTTTGAAAGAATTGTACACATTTAAGCTTCCCTACATTTGGGGCAGAAAGGACCCAAGTCGCTCCACCCTGGGATTTAACCCGGGACCTTGTTGCTGTGAGGCAGTGGTGCTACCCACCGAGCCACCGTGCTGCCCATCACATATTAATAACTAACTATTAAAGGACCACAGTTCATGCCAATCTCATTGCACTTTAGAAATCTACACCCATTTATAGTGTGGAATCTTACAGGTCATTTATGGTATGGTTGAACGTATTAAAAATTGTATACATGGATATACATTTAATACAAAATGGCTTTGGTAGCACATTTGGTGTCCCGCTCGAGATATGCTCCTTTTGAATTTTACTGTTTATTGCACCCCCGTCCTAACACTGAAATGAAATTTACGCCCTTGGTTCAGATAACAAAAAATCAGATAATGGGAGCCTATGCCCAGTATATAGAGTGCAATCTACTACAGTTATTTTCCCAATAGCCATTTGTAAAAGTGGGTTTGGGATTATGGGACTATTGCATTACTATATTACTCTTATTACTTATATCCCATTATAATGGGAAGTCAGAGATTGGGAATTGCATATTGTCCCTGGTTGTGTAACCTTACCAAAACCATTCCATTGATCTAAAAAAAACAATGTCTTTATGTTTTTGTATTTCTCACTGGGATTTGGCTTTCTAAAATGGCATATGAGATAAAGACATCATGTCGAAGCCTGAGCTGCATCTTTCTTGGACAGCACTCCTGGCACAAGAATTGACCTACAAGTGAGCATTGAGTCTATCAGCATCCTAATTACCAAAAAGAGTGATGTGAAAGGATCGAGAGATGTCTTCCACCTCCCAGAGGAAACCAGCTGTCAGTTTCACTTCTGGCCACCAACAAGAACGGCTGGAAAACATGCCTCAGAGAGTGGGATCAACTCCAGACGGCATGAGATCTACATACAGTGATGCAGGCCCATCTGATTTGTAGCCCTCCTTCTCCTGTGGGACAGTGGGTTGGTTGTTTTCAAGGAACATGTTCATGTTGCAGCATTCTTTTCAAGATATGTTTGGCAGTGTAAGAAGGAATATACACTGGATGCTGTGCATTAACCTTTCCTGGAGACATTTTGTTGGTGTCTCAGCATGTGGGAAATCAGGATTTTCAGTTACCCTCTTTCCGCAGGTCAGGGGCAAGGACTCAGCAATGGCAATACTCTGAGTCAAATGAATATTTCGTCCTATATCCATGACCATCCTGTCACTCCCACTCCCATTTTTTTGGCTTGATGTCACCATGTGTTTGCAATTAAGCTTATTTAAACAAGGTCAAACAGTTTATGTACTGCAATATACCATTTATTATTACCGGGTGTCCTTGAGATAGGAGATAAAAGGCAGTATACTTTGGACAGCAACCTAAATTACATCACACCAAACACAAAATAACTAACAGCAATCTGAGAACTAAACTGCTAAGAAAAACAAGACATTATTAGCAGTGTTACATTAGTATTGTTTGTAGTTGAATCTTGTTTGGGGCTCCAAATGTGCTAAATGTTTTCAAATCACTAGTCAAATGTGTTGCTTGTAACTGGAGGCAATCAATGTGAAAAGGGATGCCCATTCTTATTTCAATTCATATTCATCTGATAGTTAACTTCCGCATTTAAGGGAAAATCAGGCTGAACTTCAAACGGCTTTCTAGTGGGTACACACGCACACTTTATAGGCTCTTCAGTAACAATTTAAGCACCCTATCTAGTCCATTCCATTACCGAAAGTGAGCCATTTGAGTTGTGGCAGCTTCACTTTACGGTAACATCTATTGTGAGGAGAGCTGCGTGCTCTTCTGGGCCAAAAGTTGCTAAAATGATATTTTGTGTGCGTTTTTGTTTGGAATAAGCTATATTTAAGGACTCAGTCTTGCTTTTTTGGCACCGTGTCACAAGTGTTGCGTCATGTGCTTTCAGAACAGTGAAGAAACCCCACGAAAGGCAACAAAGCCCCTTGTAACTTGGCTTAAATCTGCCGTAAAGGAGGGCGGTGGAAAAACTGAAATTTACTCGAGCGCCCAAGACGTGTTTGGATTACAAAGTGTAACCTACGGCGTGTTATAAGATCTGTGACGCTAACAAGTAATGGAGGGTTATGACCACCAATTAGTAGCACTCTGAGAAGAGTTTGAGATAATCTGATTGTTAATGCGATGCCTAACGTGAGCATAAATTTAAATAAATTAAAAGTTCAGTGTGGTGCTGCTTATAAGAGAGCTAATGATTCACCTACTGGTGTATTCCTTTGTAAATTGAACGTTATCAATCAGGCGGGCCCTGTCCTGTCCTCTGATTGGCTGAGCCGCGTTTGTAGCCGTTACAAAAATAGTCCAAGCACGTGCACCTGTGACTGCCCTACTGCAACTGATTTAAAAACTGTTCTGAGGTCAATTTTGTAATAGTGGTGCAGTAGGTGCCTGTGTTTGATCAGAATAAGATAGTAGTTCATGTATAGTTAGTAGTGGACTAAAATTAAGTGTTGAAATATCAGTATTAGACAAATAAAACGATGTGTTTCCATTAAATGCTAGCCTGACTGTTTACATGGTATCGGATGAACTACAGGCCGTAATTGTGTATCCGCAAACTCAGCAGTACGATTTATAAAACTTATGAAAATAAGCACTGTTTTAAGTAAAAACCTCAGGGGACGTCAGAGTAGACCTCTTACCCTCTTACAATGCTGTGATTGCAGCTATTCCCCAATCCTGTGTGAATACACACATGTCCATCGTTATATAAAGATTTCAATTCATGGATGGCAGTTTGCATATAAAACTGATCATCAGCCCCATTTTTATTTATTGTTGCTGGGATAGGTCCTTATGCAAATGTCCGTGCTGTGTATAAGTTTGGGGAAGAAACATTTCTCTCATGAAGACGTCCTGATAAACTGATTCAACTTTCTGCCAAAAAAATATTTCCTAAAATGAACGAGAAAGCAAATTAAATAAAAAATACTGGCAATTAGCTATACTTATTACAACATTCAAGGCATATCTTTTAATATTCTTTGTCACATTACAGTCTTATTTATACCTACTACAAGCCATGTAGTCGATGTATGCTCTCTAATTGCTTAATGGTACTGTCATTTGAACCCTCAATGTCTAGTCAGTAGTTCAGTACCTTAAAACTCAACTCAAGCCTCACCCAACTCTCTGTGGCGTAACTATGCTTTAGTATTACAACCCAGTCCTGTTAGATAACATGAGAACCTGCAGTGACTTGCATATATTCTTTATTTCATATGCTTTGTTTCTAATTCTTTTTCATTTACACTGCTCACAAAAATGAGGAGATATTTCATTATGAGATATTTGAATCCCCCAATTTTGTGAGCAGTATATTTATTTGACAAAGTGTTTTATTCAGGACATTTTGATTTTATGTAACATCTGCCCACTGATGATGGGTCCAATTTTGAGTCTTGGTCCTCCCAAGGTCTATTCCTCATCACATTTGGTAAATTATTCATTTTATTTGAACTGAATTTGTAACTGTGGAATTGTACATTGTGGTTCTGGGTCTAGATGTTTGTAAATCTGCTTTGAGACAAATTTTGAATGTAAAATAACTCTACGTAAGTGAATTTGACTTGACTTGAGCCACCCTGTCATGATTGCAGTTTATAGTTTGGAGTGAAGAAGAAATCATTGTTTAGTGCTAGTCTGTCAGTTAAGAAATCTGCATTAGACTGCCTTCTTGATTTGGTGGTTCAGTATGATTTAGGACGCACACACCAAAGAAACGTGGCTTGCGGCTCAACTGATGCGTGGTCATTCAATCAAGTTGTAGCCACTCGCATCGCTCACATTTGCTCCTTGAATGGACGTGGAGCACTTGGAATCCATCTCTGCGTTGTCGCACCAGAGAGTTTGCGGCCGAGCACCTGTCTTTACTCTCTCCTCATACAGGAAAAGGGTGGGGAGGGAAGAGAACGAGAGAGTAAGAGAGAGAGAACAGTCCGAGCTCAAATTCAGCAGCATCAGCGCAGCAGCACCTATTTACGCTTGGAGCTCAAAACCTCCGTGAACACTTCTCAGGAGCTTCACCATATCGAAAGATCATCGTCTGAGATGAAAACAGAGTTAGACATCACGCCACAGGCTTTAGTAGGTTGGTGACCTTAATCCACCCCAGTTCATCAAATTTTGAGAGATCTCGCAAAGTATGTAAGGCTGACTAGGTAGGACGTGAGCGAGAAAGACAGAGCAGGACCTGGAAAGCACATGGATTTGGCCTGTCACCTGTTTGGACAACCACAAGCGGTATGTTTTTTTAGTAGAATCACTGGACTTTAGAGTACATTTGCATGTATTGGAATTGTACCTAAAATCTCTTGGGATGTGAGTCATGACACTTTTGCATCATAATTTAGCAAGGGACAATATAGACAAGAGATAAGTGACATCAAGAAGATTATGGTTATACAAGACGATGCTAATATATATGGACACATCCATAGATTAATTATCTATATACGTATATGTTTCTGTTAAAGTTGAA
>JAVSBV010067036.1:0-10393 GCA_033117975.1 Parotocinclus spilosoma
TCTCTCTCTCTCTCACACACACACACACACACACACACACACACACACACACACACACACACACACACACACACATATATATACACGTGCCGAAAAGTAAAAGACAGAAGCCAAAAGGTCATAAATACTAGGATACTAAAATCCCATTTCCTTTGCCCCGTAGCGGATTTCGGGTTCTGTGCTCAGATCACCCCAGAGCAGAACAAGCGCAGCACAATGGTGGGTACTCCATACTGGATGGCCCCAGAGGTCGTGACCCGGAAAGCATACGGTCCCAAAGTGGATGTGTGGAGTCTTGGCATCATGGCTATCGAGATGGTTGAGGGGGAACCACCCTACCTGAACGAGAACCCACTCAGGGTAAACAGTTCTACATACGCAGACACACACATTCACATTCATTAATAGTCATTCTATTAGTACTTCATGTATTATCAACCCTACTGCTCTTAACCAATCAGAACTCATAATGGTGTCTAGATGAATAACGTACTTTTTGTATTATGTATAAAAATGTTTAGCTGCATTAGTTTGAACTCTGATGTTAGATTAAATAACGCCTGTTCCTCTGTGTCCACTGGTAGGCGCTTTATCTAATCGCCACTAATGGCACCCCAGAGCTGCAGAACCCTGAGCGCTTATCCTCGGTCTTCAGAGATTTTCTGAACCGCTGTCTGGAGATGGACGTGGACCGCCGAGGATCTGCTAAAGAGCTGCTACAGGTAAAACTACTCCGATGTGTACTGTAAGGGGTAGGTGTATTTATGTGGGTAGCAGATACAGAAAACAATGGAGGTACAGTATTTAGACTTTTACAAAGTGATAGTTTAAGAATGCACATTTACATGTCTGGCATTTAGCAGACGCTTTTATCCAGAGCGACTTAAAAGTAATACAGTCTTACAATCCAAGCAATGGTGGCTTAAGGGTCTTGCTTAAGGACCAAACTGTGGTAGCTTGGCACCACCTTAACCACTAGGCTACCACAGTCCTATAAATACACATAAATACACATTCAGCACAAACCATATGGTAAATGTTGAAGTTGAAAGCTTTACCCCAGGTAAGTGCCAATAATGCCAAACTATGCCAGTGATGCTGGGCATCCGGGCAGCAGGCAGCTGACTGAGCTGAACAGTAGTGCCCCCAGTCCACTAATGGATTACCCATTTGATTTAGGTTTTTAATTGATTTCTGTTATACAATACATTGTATTAGATTAGATGTGTCTGAAGCATTTTTAAAGTTTGGCTGCTCATATTGAAGGAGTATGTACTGGATTTACTGTATCAATGCTCGAGCACCCATAAAAGTAAAATTTAATTTTTTTTCTTTCTTGCTTTTTAAATGGAAGTTTGTCTCTGATAAGCTGAACCGGTTAAAACCAAAGAAAATAAATGGATTTCCATTTACAGTATTTCCCCTATCCTATGAGATGTTATTGTTTCACAAGAGTGTTATTCCCAGTATTTGGGGGGGGGTATATAGTATATACTGTAGTATAAAACAACAGACTTTTTCCCCAAATGGAAAGCCATTAGAAAACAAACCCCTATTTTTTAGGTTAACAGTGGCTTGCTTTACTACAAATAGCCGGAAAACATCCATCCTACTTATTCATTTATAATGATGGATCAAAAACCACAGAGCAAGTAACGGCTGCAGCAATTACAAACAAATTTTCAAGAACAGAAAAACTACATCAGCTCATCTCCATATTTACCGCAGAAGCACACACCATACAAATGGCTCTAAAAATTGCAGAAGAGACCCAAAAAAGGAAGTTAGTAATATGCACCGACTCCAAATCATGCCTTAAATCAATGGAATCATCCATAGCAGACCATCCTACTATAAACAATATACAAAGAACTACCAATAGACTAACTAAAATGGACTACAACATAAAACTGTGCTGGGTTCCGGGACACAGTGGAATAAGCGGAAATGAAAAGGTGTATAAACTAGCCAGGAAAATAATACAAGACACAACAAACACAAAAATCCCTGTTACAGATATAAAACCAACATGAAATAAATACATTAAGGAAAAATGGCAAATCATGTGGGTCACGCAGACAATAAACAAACTACACGAGATACATCCAAATATAAGCAACAAACCGAGAACACACCAAGGAAGACGAATGGACCAAGTCATATTCACAAGATGCAGAATTGGTCACACAAAACTCACTCACCAGCACTTAATAAAAAGAGAGAATGCACCAACATGCGAAAGATGTCTCAAACAGCTGGCAATAAAACACATCCTAAACGAATGCCCCAAATACACCAGAGAGAGACAGCAAGTATAAATTCCTGACACCATTAAAGAAACCCTTAACCAAGAAGACACAAGAACAATTCTAAATTTCATGGCAAGAATAAAAATGAAAGCGAAAATATAGAACACAAATGGACACACAAAGAAAAAGACACTGGAACTGAAAACACCGAGCATGCCATATATAACACTGTATAACATATAACAATATAAAGTGTGTAAAGTGGCGTTATATAAACCAAATAAATAAATACTACAAATAGCCCTATTTAATATTTAAAATGTTTTATTTGTTAGTTCTTCAGTTCTATTAATAGAGCACTCTTTTGAAAATCATGTATGAGAATACCAAAAAGTGCTTTTATTGCTTTTAGTTTGTTAATATTATTCATCAAATCCAATGTAAGGATATACACAAAAAGTATTCGTGGTCAAGTGGTAGCTTAGCAGCGATGTGCTAAGCATTTGTGGTGTTAGGGCTACGTCCAAACTGTCACATTCTCAGAACATCCAAGTTCTGCCCTTATTTGGGACATACCTGTACGAAGGCCCATAAATCGAATACTAAAGTGGAAGGACCCCTGTAGAAGTCCCCTACTGTGTATTTAATTATTATTATTTTCTTTTAGTCTTAATGTTCATCTGTGTTATTGTGTTTTCAGCACTCGTTTCTGAAGCTGGCGAAACCTCTGTCCAGTCTGACGCCGCTGATTGTAGCCGCCAAGGAAGCCATCAAAAACAGCAGCCGTTAGAAGGGTTCTCTCTCACACACACGCCCACACACACACACACACACACACACAAACACACAGACTGGTGGCAGACTGCCCTGTTTGACCCCCTCATGCTCTGTTACACAAGGAACCACTCTTTCTTCAAAATACGTGTGTGTGTGTGCGCGTGCGCAAAGCAGCCCATCTCTTCCAAACCTGACAGAAGGGAGGAATCAGAACGAGGAAGCACCTGCATTTTCTTTTTTTTCAGGAACGAAGGAATGTGTGTTACAGTAGCAGTGTGTGTGGACTTATTTATGTTGAATCGATGGGAACTTTGAGGAACTCCCTGTAATAAACGCAGGAACTACAACACTACATTACTTATACACTCTGAACTAAATACAAATGCATGGTCCAACTCTGTATACTCTGTGTGTGTGTGTGCGCGCGCGCGTGTGTGTGCGTGTGTGTGTGAGGGAGAGAGAGAGACGTCTCAACAGCTTGCAGACCATATTGCAGGTTTCTCCAATCATATATAGAAATATCTGAGGCCTCTGTGCATGTGCGTGGCGAATCTACTATGCATTTTAAGAGCCGATGCAAAGCCGTGACTCAAAGCCATGGAGTCGATTAGTCGACCAAACGGGCATTACACGGCAAAGTCACACACGCACTTATAGCACTTGCTCCCCCTCTCTCTCACACACTTTCAGGGGTGCTAATACTCATCTACATCGGTCACGTTAGTCCCAATAATGTTTTCTTGTGTTTTAACTCTATTCCTCTTATGTTGATACTATGTTGTTGTTTTGTTTTTTAATGTGGGACGTGTAGGAAATGACTAGCAGTATGTATTCTCTTATTTAAATCAGCTGAGCGGTGAATCCTGCACAAGTTGGACCTGATATTTTGTGAGTGTCACATGGGACGTTCATTCGGTTTACAGAATTCACACGCAGGTGTTTATACAGTATATCTAGGAAGGTTTGAAAGGAACAGTCCAGCATTTTTCATTCTAATCTCAATCCAGTGAATTTCTCCGTACTGTGAAAATACAGACAACCTGTGAACTTGAGATTTAAGATCTTCTCTCACACACGGCTCGATTTTTAATTTACTTCATGCCAAGTGCATTACGTTTTTGTCTAAACTCTGAAAACTTCCTGTCTTTTGCCGTGACGACTTAAAAAAGCACGAGCACGAGCGGCGATTAGTGCAGGAAGCTCTAGTGTGTGTTTTTTGTCGCTCTGTTATGTTGCTTGTCCTCTTAACCTAGCAGGATGAGCCGTTCTGCCTGACAACTAAGCAAGAAGTATTTTTTATTTATTTATTTATTTGGCTCCTTTTAACGTCGCTATCGGCATCAGCGGCCATGTAAGCGACACACACAGGGTTATATCCATACACAAGTTCATCTTAACACCAGTCATATATATATACACAAGTCAATGGCAATTTAGAGTAATCGATTAACCTAACACGCATGTCTTTGGACTGTGGGAGGAAACCCGAGTACCCGGAGTAAACCCACGCAGACACGGGGAGGACCACAGACTCCACACAGAAAGGACCCAGGTCTCTCCACCCTGGGATTGGACCCGGTACCTTCTTGTTGTGAGGCAGCGGTGAACTAAAGCAAATACTTGCAGCATAACCTCAAATGACAATCGCTATTCCAAATGCTAGCATTTAACCCAAATGTCAACAGTAGTGTAAATGCTACAATCTAATAGCCCACACCAACTAATGAAAGATAAACAGACGTGGTGTGGAATAATAAGGATGTAACACATACTCGTGATGTGCTGATGGGTAAAATGAGTTATTATAGTATCAGATCTGATTTTTATTTAGACCCGTGTCCTGATTTTAGCCGTACACAGTCAGAATGTCATTTAAATTACCAAAACATCTGCTGCTTAATCCACAGAATCGCTTATTAATAGACAAGCATTTCCCCGCTTCGCACCGCCACCCCCTGCCCCCTCCTCTTCTCTCCGAAATGGCAAGACAAACTGTTCACATTCCATATGTCACCGTTCAGCAGTGTTAATTCCCTCACACCAGGCTCTGTCAGGTGTGTTAGTACAACTACACTGATTTTTCCAACGCGATCGCTTTCATATGATCGCTTCATACTGATATGTTATATTCATCAGATAGTCAAATTAAGCTGAGAGTAACAAGTTGTAAACTGTGAGTGATGTCCAGTGGTACAGTGTTTCTTAATTTCCCGGGCTGTGTTCCAAATGCCATAAAGGTCTCTCTTCTAAGTACAGGGCAAACATCGCACCCTACTCCCTATAGCCTACACTGTACAAACATGTGCACTATGTAGTGCACTAAGAATCTGAAGTATCTACCGTCTCCCTATTGTCTGCACAGTACAATTATGCAATGGATGTACTTTACTAGCACGTAGCACACTGCTTATGTTACCCAGCAATGGGGTGATACGTTTGGGAATTTTAAGGTAAACGAGCCCGCTCCTCACACTTTCAGGAAACTGGATCTCCTGCGGAGTTCCTGCTGTGTGATTACCCATAACAGAGAAGCAGCAGGTGTTTATTACTCCACACCAAACACTGCATTTCCCTCATGTCTCTTTTGAAGGGTGCACAGATTCCTGACACAGGGTGTATGCGCGGAGCCTAAAGGTCATGGCTAAAATTTCTGCTCCATCACACTCATTCCTTCACAAGCAGCTCATATTGAACCACAGACACCGAGAGGACGACTAAGGAGAGACAGACATAGGGCCCTATCTTACACCCCGAGCAAGGCGTCGGGATGCTTATTGCTACCTCACACCCCGTCAACAGTCTATTTTCACGCCTTCTGCCTGCTCCACTTAGATAGCAATGGCGCTAGAGAATATATAAACGCTGATGGGCGTGG
Organism: Parotocinclus spilosoma; assembly: GCA_033117975.1. Taxonomy (NCBI): domain Eukaryota; kingdom Metazoa; phylum Chordata; class Actinopteri; order Siluriformes; family Loricariidae; genus Parotocinclus; species Parotocinclus spilosoma. The sequence continues at coordinate 5,902 of JAVSBV010067036.1, forward strand.
TGGTCTCAAATGAGGTGTGTGCAGGTAAATTTCTGGTGTCTTGGCAACGCAAAAGACCGTTGAAACGAACGTAGACACAAGTCAGCAGTCAGAAGTTCATTGCTATTTTGGCAGAGAATTGTCAAGACAGGTGCATGCACAAAGCAAGGTGGCAGCGGTACAAACTTTTACATCAATAATAAACAGAATTAAAAAAAACCCATTATTCTACATCAACACAATGCATAGGTCATTTTCATATTACTTTTGTTAGTGTGGTACTTTAAGTACCTTATTCTTAAAAGGAATGGCAAGTGAAATGCTGATTTGTTTTTTGCACATTTAATCTAAAATACATACTTACTTAATTAAGAGAATTAGTATTCGTGTTTTTCCCCGTTATAGATAGCAAAGACACCCTAAATCAAGCCAAGAGGTCAACGGTTCAGCTATAGATGGCAGAAATAGGGCCCATAAGGATAATTAGACAACAATCTAGACAGACAAGAGGGACAATTAGTTATCTATACAACTATGACAGGCGGACATATAGATAAGATATATAGACAAATAGAAATATTTACAGACTAATTGATCCATTAGAGAAAAATATCAACGTTATATTTAGTGGGGAGCAACAGCACAACCTAGTGGCAAACCGCACATTTCACACTTAGTATTGAGAAATAGATATGGTAGTAGTTCTAAAGTTAAAACACGGTTCAATTAAATGATTTATTTCTTCCCTAAAACGTAAAGTCATACGATTGGTAACTGCTGCTTTTAACTCATGCCTCAACAAATCAATTAGAATTCCAGTAGAGTTTGTGGTGACAGGTTATACATTTCTCCTGTTATATCAGTTAACCCTTAACGTTTGTTTGACAGGACTGAGGTCATGTGATCTTTTGTTTGCCAAATTAAAAGCTTTGAAATCATAATATTCACACTTTTTGTCTTTGGTTTCAGTTTTATCCACACAGCCTACATTTCCCTTTCCTTTCTATAAAACCTATCAATTCTCCACCGCTTTACTTTCCATTTGCTTTTCCTGGAGGGGGTTTTGATTTATTTTATTTCTTTTCTTCAAATTCCAGTTTACGTTGTAAATGTATTCATCATTTTTTGTACTACTTTTCAATTCAATTCAATTCAAATTGATTTCTATAGCGCTTTTTACAATGGAGCATTCTCTCAAAGCAGCTTTACAATATTCTTTTATCTTAAAAGGCCAATCCCAAGAAACCTTGGGACGGCCAAAGCTCAAAAAGGGACCTGTTCTTCCAGGGGGGTGGTCTAAATGTTAATTTTACTTTTAAATAATATATTTTTTTTAATGCATACACGATGCCGCACTCTTGCCAGTGATCTTGATCTCAAGCAAACTCAAATCTACATTAATTAGTGGAAGAAAAAAGTAATGATTAATTTATTTTTATGATAAATTCAGGATGTAAAGGTAAATGGATGTACAGTTGAGCCTTTGTGGTCCTCCTATCTGCTTGTTATCTTTGGATTGGACAGGGCTTTACATATTTACATTTAAAACACCCAGCAATGCATTTGCTAGGAATATATAGTAGGAGCATATTATTAACATTAACATAATAAACTAACAAAAATGTTTTCTTATAGACAGTTAAAGTGGTACCATGCTTAAGTGAGTTTCATTTTGACTCTTCCTGGCTGCTATTAGCAAGTGTGTGTGTGTGTGTGTGTGTGTGTGTGTGTGTGTGTGTGTGTGTGTGTGTGTGAAAAGACAACTTTTGCAGCTTTAAGAACATGTAGCCTGATTTAGAGAGGTGTTTCCCATTATATTTCCAGTTTTTTGGCTTGTTCGCTGGAGGGAAGCGTGTATAACACAACCTGATTAGCGCTGTCCGCTCACTAACTGTGTTTTCATTCCATCAATTTACTGAGCATCTCAGTTGCAGAGTTTCTGAATGCCATCCGTGACACATCAACACCACCTTCCCATGATTCTCTTCTGTTTATTTAATCATGTTCTGACACGTGCTGATGCAGCAAGACGTTCGGGATGTTTAGAACAAATCAGCATGTGGTCTGGAGAGCTAGAGATGTGCAGGAATATTGCATAGTTGTGTTGTAAGTGGAGTTTAATTTCATGTGCCAGCGTCAGAGCAGTGATTTACACCGCAACAAGTGTGTGTCTGTGTGTATGTGCGTGTACTTGTCCTCCTTTACTTGTGAGGACCAAATGTAGTACGATATGTAAACGATAGCAGAATCTAACAGTTTTTACTTGTTTATTACAGTGTTGATAGTTGTCCCTTCTTAATTGCTTTTTTAAATTTATTAGCTACACAAATATTATGTGGGTGTCACATTAAGTTCCCACAATGATAGAAAGACACACTTTTGCGTTTGTGTAAAATGCATACTACATTATCTTTAAGCGTATACAGTGGAACCCAGGAATACAAACTTAACTGGTTCCAGAAGGCTGTTCAAAGTCCTATTTATAAGTAATGTACTCTATATAATATTAATCTGTGCTGGACCACCACATGATTGTTTTATATCTCTACATTTATATGTAATCAATAATTAAAAGTATGAATAAAGCAAATGAATGTAATACAGTAATAATAAGAATCAATAAATACATAAAGTAGATAAAGCAGACATGAAATAAGTGAAAGTTTGCCCTAAAGGCTCTAATCAAACCCTGTTTTGTGGCTCAACTGGATCCACCACTCAAGATTAAAGGAAGGTGATCATCAAGTCCCTTCTCCACCTTCTCCCTACTGACACTCAGATGGTGGAATGAACTGACCCTGGATATCTAAATGGAGTTTACTGCTGCTTTCAGATGCCAAATACTGACTCATCTTTTCATTCAACACGTATGCAAATACTGAAGCACTTACATGTTTACACGTTATTACAAAATGATTCTTTATGATTGGTTGTGCCTTTAGCCACGTCAAATTTAAACAGAGATTTAGTTGGATTGTGTCCTCAGAATTTTGCTTATTTGTAATAAGATAACACCCTGTATAAGGCTAAATGTCGTAGTACAGAGGCACGTGAGCATTTAAAATGTTTCAGGAACAGATCACAACAGTTTTTTAACATTTTAAAACGTCCTGTTAGTATCTCAAAAAGTGACTGAGAAACAATAATATATGGTCATTACATGATTGCTTCAAAAACCAAATCTAATAGTGACCTAAAACTTCTGCACATTACTGAATATATTATAAAGAACAATTCAATTGTGGGTTATTGGTCCTAAATCTGACTCTGGACGTTTTTGAAAGTAGTCCAGCTTGTTAATAGCTTTTTCACAACAGTATACATACAGATACAGATATAAAGCTAAATTACCCATTGCTTTATCAGACAGCACATAAATCAGAACACGTCATCCATGACATCAATTCCTGTATGAACAGTTGTGAAGGACAAACAGCACTGGCCAAACAAGAAACCAATCTGTTCTGCAATTGATTTGATACAATTTGACTTTTTGATAAAGGTTTTGATCAATTTTGATACGATCTCAAATAATCCCAAATAGATGTTTTGCAAATGAAAACAATTCCAATCTGTTTGAGTGTTGATGCATTTGACTAGTAGGTGTAAAAAGGTTCAAAACTCATGTGCTTAAGGTTTTATCCAGATGCAATACGGATGAAAAGACCAAGAGTCATCAATCGGTGTGATGAATGCAACACTTCAGAATGTAATTGAATTCATTAAATGCAATTTAATGTAATGGCAGATCTATTTTTGCCCCTCCATACTGGTTTGATTACTTTAAAATATTGACAAAGGTTTTAGGCCACCAAGTTCAATATGAATCCCTTTATTGCAAGACTTGTTTTTTTCTTAATTAATTAATTAATTAATTAATTAATTATCAGTATATTATTTATATTATATATATTTTTTTATTCATTCATTGTTTCAAATCTTTTATTTTATTGATTTATTCCTTTTTACTCTATTTTGTTCGGTTATTATTTTGTTTGAGTGTGCTTGTTTATGTTTGTGTGTTATATCATATTTGGGCTATAAGGAGGAAAGGTCTTGAGAAATTCTGTTAATTAAGACATTTGTTATTGATATTTTCGTTTAGCACGGCTTGACTTGTATCTGTTTAAATGTTTTAATGTCTTAAACCAAATTCCTGGACTTAAAAAAATACATGAAGAATAGAGGAAAAGACGAAACTTAACTCAAAAGGTGCTCATAAGTAAAAGGAAAGAGACAAAGGGACACAGAAACAGGCAAAAGAGACAGAAAGGAAAAGGGACAGAAGGAGACTGAGGTCCCACTGAGGGTGGAGTCTGGTACTGAGACACTGCCTCTTGCCCCTCCTACTGTTCTCAGGGAGAGTCTCTAATCTGCAGGTTATTTCTGCAGCAGGCACTGGGCAGATTACAACACAAACACACACACACACACACATACACACATACACACACACACACACACACACACACACACACACACACACACACACACACACACACACACACACACA
>JAVSBV010067097.1:0-10391 GCA_033117975.1 Parotocinclus spilosoma
CGTTCTTTGGTCCGATTAAGCGGAATTTTGGTCCAAATAAGCGAATAACATTACACATATATAATAGGATTTGTTTCTGTACTTTAGGATTTGGTCCGAATAAGCGACTGTATTTGGAGAATTTCTGTTACTGTTTAATGATGTACAAACATTCTGCTATTAGATAAATAAATATTCTATACTTATAAAAATCTTTATCTGTAATCAAGTCTAAAACGGTTTGGTTTATCACTTAGCAATCATTTAAAAAACACAATCACATTTTCCTCTTTACTGTTTGTGAAGCAGTTGAAATGTTTTACACTATATTGTTGAAAGTTGTTGTGTATGAACCTGAGGAACGTTCCATTCTTATTCTGTAGGGTTTCATAAGATGTTCTGCCACCCTTTGTAGCCATAAAAGTTTCAGCTCTGCTGGGGAGGCTTTCCTCAACATTTAGGAGTGTGTTTATTCAGTTTTTTTATTTGCACATTTTTACAGAAGTGCGTTTGTAAGATCAGACACTGATGTTTAATTCATTCCAAAATCGTTCGTTCAGGTTCTGTACAGGCCATGTTCTTCCACACCAAACATCATGTTGGAACAGATTTGGCTCCAGGACTGATTGATTTCAGTGGTGGGTCAGTCCCATCTCACACACACACACACACACACACACACACACACACACAGTAATCATAGTTATTATTATTATTATTAATCATCACGTGTTTATATCTTTATATTCCATGTGTTTTTCTGCTTCTCTTGTAAAGCGATTTAAATTAATTTTCTGTATGATTTATTTGTTAGATAAAAGTGTGCGATATAAATAAAGTTACATTCAGTGTGCAGTTTAACTCTCTTTGTGTTTATCACAAAATATTATTAACTCGTCACATACAATTTTTATTTAGCAATTATTTTCTATAATTGATGGAAGTCAAATAAAAATACATAAATAAATAAATAATTTTAGGATTAGGGTTAATGTTAGGATTATGATTAGGGTTAGGGTTTGGATTAGGATTAGGGTTTGGATTAGAAATAGGATTAAAATTAGGGTTTGGATTAGAATTAGAATTAGGGTTTGGATTAGAATTAGGGTTTGAATTGGGATTGGGATTAGAATTAGGGTTTGGATTAGGATTAGAATTAGGGTTTGGATTAGAAATAGCATTAGAATTAGGGTTTGGATTAGGATTAGAATTAGGGTTTGGATTAGAATTAGGGTTTGGATTAGGATTAGGGTTTGAATTAGGGTTTGAATTAGGATTAGAATTAGGGTTTGAATTAGGATTAGAATTATAATAAGGGTTATGATTATGATTGGGTTGAGAATTAGGGTTTGGATTAGAATTAGGGTTTGAATTAGGATTAGGATTAGAATTAAGGTTATGATTATGATTGGGATTAGAATTAGGGTTTGGATTATGGTTATGATTGGAGTTAGGGTTATCAATAAAGCCAATTTTAATTGTTATGAGCCCGTTCATGACACCTAAATTTTGATGTCAATTCTCTATGTTATTGATTGTAAGGTTATCATTAGGATCAGCTGATATGTACAGCTGTGTAACATCTGCATAGAAGTGAAAACTAATACCATGCTTACGAATAATTGAGCCTAAAGGTAGCATGTACAGGGAGAATAATAATGGGCCAAGCACAGACCCCTGAGGGACACCGTACTTTACTTTAGAGAGCTTAGAGCGTTGATTATTTACAAAAACAAACTGGTACCGGTGGGTCAGATAAGATTTAAACCATTAAAGTACCAGTCCCTTATTACCTATAGTGTTTTCTAACCTATTCAGTAAGATCTCGTGATCTATAGTGTCAAATGCTGCACTTAAATCTAATAGAAGAAGAAAAGAAACGCGTCCATTATCTGATGATAGCTCACTAAGGTTCCCTATTATGTCCGGCACTCTGGCTCCCATCATACATGGAACCCCAGCTGCTGGTGCTTTTCTTAGTGATCTTTCTGGGTGTCAGCTGCTGAAGACGGTGGTTATGATGTGGCAGAATAATTTTTTTATAATGGAGCATTGTCCAATCCCAAATTGAGCAAGTCTAGGGCGACAGTGGAAAGGGGAAACCCCGTTAATGTTGTAAGGAGGAGACCTTGGGAGGAACCAAGACTCAAAAAGGGACCCGACCTGCTGGGGTGGCCGAGATGTTAATTAAACTAATTACAGTTCAAATCAAATGAAATCAAATCACGTTTATTGTCACGTCACATTTACCCAGGTGTGAAGGTGAGTGAAAAACTTAGGTTGCACAGTACTTAAAAACAGTAAAATCTATCTATAACGTTAGTCTAATATGTACACATAATATACACCAGTCTTGCACACAGTTATAAAGTTATAGTTAATAAATAGAAGTTGTGGTAGCAGCTTGATGTTGATGTTACTCGGTATTGGTGTGAAAAGACAGTGGCTTGGGTGGGTAGAGTCTTTGAGGATCCTCCTGGTCTTCCTCAGACAGCGGCTGGTGTACAAATCCTGGAGGTTTGGAAGCTGGACGCCGGTCATGCACTAGGCTGACCGCACCACCCTCTGCAGGGCTTTCCGCTCGCCGGCAGTGCAGTTCCCGTACCATGTGGTAACGTAACTGGTTGCTCTACAAAGGATTCATTCAGAATTCTGATGACTTTCCCAACACTATTATTCTTCCAACATGATTATTTTTCATTAATATATTTTTTATTCTTGACAGGGCTTGGCAAAATGTGTAACCTAACCTGGATTCATTTAAACAGGTTTGTTTCAGATCTGCATTAAAGCTCATAATATGAGAAATATATTTATATTACTTCTGATATGCCTCCTCATAAAACCAAGAACAGCAGCAGAGCAGATAAGGCTCTTCATTCCACGTCTATCAAATCTCATTTTCTTGTTTCACTTGCTACATTCCTACCGTTTCATGACATTTGCAGCATTTAGCAGAAACTCCTATCCAGAGTTCACATCAGTCGAGCCTTACAGCTTGTGAAAGAGATCCACTGCAGAGATACTCCTTTCTTTTGGGGCAGGATATCATAGGTGAGCTGGGTTATTGTCTTTAGGTGGTTCGGTAACTAAATCTTTGCTTTAAGGATGCCTCTAAAATACACTACAAAAACCTATTATATAAAGCACTACACAGCCATACAAACAAACAGTATAAACTTCAACAGAACGCATTTACCTTTTTGAAATATTGTTTGTTATATACAGGTGAATCAGAAACCACCATTACGGAAGGAAAAGGTAGATAAGATAGGCTAAAGCGCACAAACACTGGAACAAAGATAAATGGAAAAGAGTATTATGGAGTGACAAAGGCAAGTTAGATTTTTTTTTTTAGGTTAAGGTCCAATTAATAACAAAATGTTATATGATCTGTCTGTTAATGCTTCAATAAAAAAATCCAATGGTGGCCTAAGACTTTTGTACAGTACTCCAGACTGATCAAATAACTAAACGCAAAAACAAGTCTTCACAAAGTGGCGTTTATTTAAAATTGTTCTAAATAACAGGAACATCCATTTTTATATTTGAGCATGACATAAAAGTTCTGTAGTTGATGATGTTTATGCAACTTTCCTCCTCAGTCTGATCACCTGGCCTCAGTGAGAATGCAGGAGGTGGATAATGCAGACCTGGTGGAGGGAAATTTCGAGATTTCTACAGTGTCTTCCTCGTCTGAGCTTTCATCACTAGACACATGAGCCCTGTCTATGACCCCGTTCACGCCCCTTTCTTTTTGGCCTCCTCTGCTTTTGGCACTTTTCAAAGCGCTGACGCTCTCCTCATCCTCGAGCGTTTCCTCGCTGCTATCCTCTTCCTCCTCATCTTCGCATTCATCCTCCTCTTGTTCTGTCGACCGCTCCTTCATCGGTCTCTTGTCTATGACAAACACACCCTGAGGACTGGTGTCCATCTCATCCTCCTGTAGGGCCTCGCTGGAGAAAACGTGACCAGATCATAATGAGATCATTACAACAGCCTTATTGATGAAAAAGTTAGTGACCCCCTTCAAAATGATCTTGTTTTGTGCTGTATTTATACATGCCGTATCTGATCTTCGTCAAGTAACAAGAGTAGGCAAAGATTCCGCCTCAATGACAACAGTAACAGGCTTAGTTATTGGTGCTGGGCAGTTTGGTTTAGGTCCCCAGCATTTTTAGCGTTCTGACTCTGTCGCGGTAAAACAACCAGCTATTCAGAGCTGAATCTGACCCAAGACGATTGTAACCTGATATGTTTTACGGTCAGGCAAGCGTCACTTTCAGAATCTTTCAGATTCTTCACATTGCAATTTCTCACTATCTATGACAGCATGCCGGTTCCATGGAAATCTGATATAACCAGCTCTGCTCCTCTTACCTGTCTTTACCTCCAGTTACTCTCATTTTCCGCCACATATAATCTAAGAACATGGAGGACTGGAGCAGGCGACCGATCCTCTGCATGTGTCTCTCTGAAAAGCAAAGCAGTGCGTTAGTGTCAAGCGATTTCTTAATGACTAGACTTTTTACATTTACGTTTACGGCATTTAGCAGACACCCTTATCCAGAGCGACTTACAACTGTCTTACAATTCAAGCAATTATGGGTTAAGGGTCTTGCTCAAAGACCAAACTGTGGCAGAGTCCAGTACCTTAACCGCTAGGCTACCACAGTCCGCATTTAAAACCTATTCAGATTATAATCCATGTGCAACTCATCGGAACGTACAATAAAACAAGGTGGGGGGGATTGATAGAGACGTAACTGAGGAAAACTAGAATATGGTAAACATCGGGAAAAATTGGAGGTTAAAAAAAAGCCCCACCCACCTACTATACTCTGGAGTACAGTATGTGAGCATGAAAAAAAAAACTCCTTAGCACATAAGCACATTTAATGACATTCACGAATGACTAGCCACGGGGGACGGGGGAAAGGTATTGTCTGTCACGATAACAAATCGTGATACAATAAAATACAGTCAAATCCGGTTAATGGGACCACATGGGGACGCGATCGTTTTGGTCCTAATAACCGGCTGGTCCGATTAAACGAACACGCCCTATGTTACAAGACGGGATGTGCTATGTAACATATTAAATGTTTATTAAACCTTTACTGTGTTTACCTTTACTGTTATTAAACAAGAACAACTGTTGCTTACGAACTTTGTTCATTGTAAAATACATTTGCAAGTTTTTCGAAACGATCTACAACACAATGTATAGGTACTCAGCATGTGAAACATAATACTGTGAAAAACAAGTTCATACCAAATTCCAGTCAACGTTTTAAGAACTTATCCAGTGTGATTTGATGCACTTTGGCAGGGGCCAAGTGGCGACTTGTGGCTTTTTTTTTGTAGTAAATGGAAATGTTAGGCAAAGACCTGTAGGTGGCAGTAGAGGGCTGGAGAGAAACTCGGAGTTTTTGGGTAGTGATGCCAGAGATGAAGAGTTTATTCACGGATATTACATACTGTACACGTTCTTTGGTCCGATCAAGCAGAATTTTGGTCCAAATAAGTGTATAACATTACACGTATATAATAGGATTTGTTTCGGTGCTTTGGGATTTGGTCTGAATAAGCGGCTGGTCCCATTAACCGGAATCGACTGTATATGTTTGTCTATCCTACCTGGCTCCATGACACAGTGAATATGTGAACTCTAAGGTGTGTTTTGACTTTTTTTTTTTTGCAAAGTTACTGACATACTCGTTAACGTCAGCTCACACATTATTAAAAATTAAATTAAGACATTTGTCGCAGAGGATACGTAATGCTTAATCTATGTGCTATTACTAATGAGACTTATGATTGTTTTTTTTGTATATTCAGAACCCTGTGCTGACTCTGGTGTGTGAGGATGCAGACTGCTGGATTACTAAAGTTCCTTTGACTTCCTGTTCTGCAGATGCAAACTGCACCATTTACACTCAAGGTACTGAAAGTGCTCTATTTTACCCACTGTATATTACATATACATATAACGATGCACCGTGATGCAAATACGCATGATTTCTTGACGTGTGGGACAATGTACGCTCTGGTTGCCTAATGCGTTCTTGTGGGCTGTGGTAGCCTAGCGGTTAAGGCACTGGACTCTGGACCAGGAGGTCTAGGGTTCAAATCCCACCTCTGCCAAGCTTTCACAGTTGGGCCCTTAATTCACAATTGCTTGGAGTGTAATATTGTATGAGTTGTAAGTCACTCTGTATAAGGGCGTCTGCTAAATGCTGTAAATGTAATGCAATTCCATATTTGCACACCAGAGGGTGCAGTCACACACTCACAGATGCATATTCTGTTCTCAGTGAGAGTTCCTCCATCCAATTGCTGTGGCCTAATGTTTGTTTATACTTTTAGATTTTATTTTGATTTGTTTGTTTGGCAGAAAAAAATACGCATTCGTTTGTATAGGTACTCAGCACGCAAAGTATAATACTTTAAAAACAAGTTCTTACTAAATTCCAGTCAACGTTTGAACTTATCCAGTGTGATCTGACGCGTTCTCTTAACGTACTGCATATCGCTGACCCGCTTTTGCTGTGGCTAAGTGGCAACTTGTGGCTTCTTTTTTGTAGTACATGGAAATGTTAGGCAAAGACCTGTAGGTGGCAGTAGAGGGCTGGTAAGAAACTGGAGTTTTCGGGTACAGATGAAGAGTTTCTTCACGGATATTACATACTGTACACGTTCTACGGTCCGATTAAGCGGAATTTTGGTCCAAATAAGCAAATAGCATTACACACATATAATAGGATTTGTTTCGGTACCTTAAGATTTGGTCCGAATAAGCGGCTGGAAAGTGAATGAGAAAAGCAAGTCAGTCATGAAAAAAATCATCCCAAAACTGTTCAAATTGAACCGAACAGAATTGAACAAGACTTTTCTGAGCAGATCGTTAAGCAGAACGTAATAATTAGTAGCTATCTAAGTGTAGTACTGATCACCTGATCGATTACACTGAATGCACTCTTGTGTTGTAGGTAATGCTGTGTACTGTAAGCTCAGTCAGAACCTCAGTAGAGGCGACGCTTTAGTGGCCACCCTATGCTGGACCAGCGGGGAGCAACTGGACGTACCTCAGACCCATAATGCACCAGTGAAGGAGGAGCCTGCTTACACATCAGCCCTGCCCTCTGAGATCCAGCTCCTTCCACAGCAGGCTGGCATGGCTGCCATTCTGGCCACGGCCGTCATCAACAGTGAGTCACTTACAAGCAACTTCTTTCAGGATCGTTTTTTAAAACTCAGTTTAATCTTGTGAACGAGGCGTGTTTTCTCCTGTAATTAAAATGCTAGTGCACTTTGTTTATTACATCACATTTTTCTGCCCTCACTGAGACTGGGATTCAGAATCAAAGAACAAAAAGATAATGCCACCATAATTGTTACTCTATTGTTATTGTTTTGGTTTTTTTACACATTTTCCCCCAGAAACAAAACATGCTGTTATTTATATATATATATATATATATATATATATATATATAAAACATGTAATATGGTAATAAATAATTAAGTGCAATAAAAAAGACGTAATATTGTGAGGTATAACTTAAATAAATTCTGGATTTACCACAGAGGATTTTAAACTTGTATTATTGATTTAAATTGTATTATTTGCTTAATTTTACTATAACTACAACATAATTATTCAGTTAACATCTAGGCCACCCATGGAGGACGGGTCCCTTTTTGAGTCTTGGTCCTTCCAAGGTTTCTTCCTTCTACATTCAAGGAGTTTTTCCTTGCCACTGTCGCCCTAGGCTTGCTCTATTTGGGATTGGCCTTTTAAAATAATATAAGATTATAAAGCTGCTTTGAGACAATGCTCCATTGTAAAAAGCGCTATAGAAATAAATTTGACTTTGAATTCTTTCTTTCTTTCTTTGAAAAAACTCCCCCACAACCTTTACAGTTTCAGAAGTGTTTTCTTGTTTAGATTCCTGATTATTGAGAATAGATTATGTTACTGATGTCTTAAAGTACTTTTGTAAGTCGCTCTGGATAAGGGCGTCTGCTAAATAATGTAAATGTAAATGTTAACCTAAATTCAGCAATTTGGTGTCTCATTATTATTTCAAGTTTTGTAAGTGACAAAAAACAGTCAAAAAAAAAAAACATTGGTCATTGCCCTCTCTTTAAATATCAGCATCGCCAATTAATAATCGGTCGACCACTAGATGATATATGTAACATTTAGTCCATGTTATCTATTGAATCTGATTATAGGAACAGTTTGAATATAATAAACAAAAGCTTAATAAACATGAACTTAAGAGAGCATTTAAAATCGATATAATAATTGAAGCTAATCACCACCAGGAGGCAGTATTGCCTAAGTATAGAATGTGCTGGGAATCCGGTAATAATGACACTGTGTTCATTGGTGGAGAGTTGAGTGCTACCCTGTCTCTTTCTCCCCTCCATGTCTGTTATTTCTCTTTTATTCAGCGACGATTGAGTGATGAGTCCATTATTAATCGCAGCAAATCAAGCATCGGACACCACAGCCACACAGTTATACAAACACTGTTGCCTGGGAGATGATGCCGGTGTGTTTGTTGTGATATGCGTTAAGTTATTGTGCATCAGTCACTGTAGGCGATCCTCTGCTTCTCAGTCTTACCTGTACAGGCATGAAGCCAAAAAGTGAAGGTTCAATGCTCGGCTCATTTCTACTGTAACAGAGATGGTGGAACCTCATCTGGTGTTGGTGTGGCAACTGATTCTTCATAGTAACCCAGCATCAGCTACACTCAGTACACCAAATCAGCTGTCTCAAGACTGGGACCAATCGATTAAACAAACAGAATTAGATGTAGCTCCAGCAGCCACACCGACACCTTATGAACAAGGTCCCACGCCCATGCAAAATGTTTAAATCCTAGTCTACGTCTCAGATGTGACCAACGAGGAAACAAACTCCCAGAAACACTTAAGGAAGAAATCTAAAGAGGAATCAGGCTCAAATCCGAATCCCGTCTTCCGCTGGGTGAGAGATGGCTTAAACAATTGAAAGGGAAGTGAATAACAGTATAACCACCTTTAGTAATGAGTTCCCTAATGACCAACACACACATGAGAAACACGGGTTCCAGGGTGTGGTGACGTTCAGATGTGTGCACTGCTCACACACATTAGGGCATGTTTTAGTTTTTGGTGAGCAGATTGTTTGATGTTAATAGAAGACGTGTGGTTTTGTTTGCAGAGGATATCTTCCCATGTAAAGACTGCGGCATCTGGTACAGGAGCGAGAGGAACCTACAGGCTCATCTGATGTATTACTGCGCCAGTCGGCAGAAGCAAAAGACCACTGCTTCCCCTCCACAGGACAAGTCCAAAGAGTCCTACCCCAACGAGAGGGTTTGTCCTTTCCCCCAGTGCAACAAGAGCTGCCCCAGTGCCAGCTCGCTGGAGATCCACATGAGAACCCACAGTGGTGAGGAGCCACCCGAAACATCTTTGCCTGTTGATGTCATTCTTATTCTAAAACATAAAAACAATCGCATGGCACAATCCCAAATCGAAAATACAGTACTGTGCAAAAGTCTTAGGACGCCTTTACATTTGTTATAAATGATATGAGCAATGGTATAATCACCGTGCATCACATATATTCAATACACAGGCCTACAACTTTCCCTTTCTTCCACTGCTCTTCGCTTCAGTCTTTGTGAGCTTTAGCATATCTTAGCCTTTTCACCCTGTTCCCGTTCTAAAAAAAAGTGGTTTCTTGGCTGCATCCCTTGCATTAACCCCATCTGATCAAGCTTCTTCACACTGTAGAACTGCAAACTTGGTATCCTGATGAAGCTGCCAGATAGTGCTATTGCTCAAGTGTAAGGGGAGCGCACACTGTAGCCTATAGATTTCTGCCTAGACATTTTCTGTATTTCCGGTAGCATTCTAATAAAGCCACTGAAAAATAATTAGATATGGCCGTTATACCATTGCTAAAATAATGGTATGTCTAATCAAATTTTTGCAAAGTACTGTAACTTCCATGCAACGTACAATCGGTTGCAGTTTAGCAGTGATGAGGCTAAACCCTGAACCTTTTGGGCCAAAGTCCTGTATCTTAACCACTGTGCCACCTTAGTACTACAAACAGGATTTGTGGACTTGGAGTCCTGACCGGGGGCTCGGTGGGTAGCACCGCTGCCTCACAGCAAGAAGGTCCCGGGGTCAATCCCAGGGTGGAGAGACCTGGGTCCTTTCTGTGTGGAGTCTGCATGTCCTCCCCTCTGCATGTCCTTACTCTGGGTACTCCAGTTTCCTCCCACAATCCAAAGACATGTGTTAGGTTAATTGATTACTCTAAATTGACTGTCTGTGTGTGTGTGTGTGTGTGTGTGTGTGTGTGTGTGTGTGTGTGTGTGTGTGTGTGTGTGTGTGTGTGT
>JAVSBV010067119.1:0-23676 GCA_033117975.1 Parotocinclus spilosoma
TGTGTGTGTGTGTGTGTGTGTGTGTGTGTGTGTGTGTGTGTGTGTGTGTGTGTGTGTGTGTGTGTGTGTGTTTAACCTTTACGTTCAGGTGTTTTTGCCAAGCAGGAAATGTAAAGACACAAGCTGATGTGGAGTGACAGGAATCTAGATTGTAATTTAGCCTAGAGAAATTTCGTTACAGAAATCAGAATGCTGTCATGACTAGAAAAATGGCCCTACGTAAAGATAGGACTAGACGAGCCTTGTGTTCGACAGTTTGTTTTTTCCGATTGTAGCCAAACAGTGAAAACATCAACATCAGAAATTTGCATATTGTTTTTTATTGCTATTCGTCTCCAGTTTATAAAATCTGACTTTGAAATCCAGGCATTGAACTGCCTGTGTAAGAACTACAAGCAAGGCTTTGGTCTAGAGAAACAGAAGTGGATCTTTTAAAATTTTATTTAATACTTGAGGTATTGTACAAAAATGATTTTTTTACTTTTCCTGCCCTGTTATCCTTTCAAAAAAGTGGTTAATTGACTGCTACTCTACAAAAAGTCTTGACTCAGCATTCTGCCAACTGATCAACTGTATGGGGAGTCCACACTAAATAGTCACCACTATAAGTTATAGTAGGCTTTTGTGTGCGTGCGTGCGTGCGTGCGTGCGTGTGTGTGTGAGAGAGAGAGAGAGAGAGAGAGAGAGAGAGAGGTAAAAGTCTGGGACTACTGCTGAAGATTGCATTGTTTACAAAGCAATCTGAGATCTGAGTAAGAAGTACAGTAATAAGTAAAAATACAGAATTTCAGAGTTATTTAGAAATTAATAAATCTATTCTCACCTTGACCTAAAACCCTGTCACGGATTTATGAGATGACTTGAAGGCAGAGAAAGTCAAACCCTCAGTAACATCAAACTGTGTTTATTATATTACATGCCATCATTACAGCAAAATGTGAACATACAGTCATTCTGCATTACAGTTGCTTACAACATCTATCTGTAAGCAAAGCCGAGCACAATTTTGCACGTTGGTAGGACGGTGCAGCAGGTCTGTGAAAAAGAATCAACATCCACATTGACTGGACCTTGGAAAAAGCAATTGTAAATGAAACACCATTGCCCGCTCTCACCAACACATCTTATTCTTAGTGACTGAGAACCGGTTTCAAACAAGGCAAGAATTATGACCAGTAGTTAATGAAGGACTGGAGGATGTTCTAAGCTCATCAATCACTAGACTCTAAATCACTGGATAACAGAGAAGTGGTCAGACTTATCGATGCAAAGCAACAGGTCATGTAACAGCCTAATGATGCATTTCCATTCATCCAACATTTAAGCGACAGTTTGGTTGATATGTTTACAGTTTTTCTCTTAGAAGCTGGTTCCAGCATATACAGTGCTTACAAACATTAGGGGATATTTCACAATTGGTATAGTGTTACACTCCAACCAGTTGTGGGTTAAGAGTTTTGCTGAAGGACCCAACATTGGCAGCATAGCAGAGGTGGGACTCAAACCATGGATCTTGTGATCAGTGGTCCAATACCTTAACTGTTTTCTATCACAATCCCTGTATTTTATCTTGGGTATATGTAGATACTTCTTACGTGGCTTATCTCTTAATCTTGAAATTCAAGTTGCTTAAAAGATGGTATTAATTAAAAAGTAAAAAAAAAATATTGTATATGGAACAGTATGTGAATAAACATCCACAAACTCTATCAGAATAACCCAACTGAATAATGGTAGGATCTATAATTATCAGCATTGCCTCTATTATTAAAATAAAGGCAGATGTAACTAAGAAATTCCTTACTTTTAATCTAATTTCATTGTGCTTTGTGTGATGACAATACAGACATTTATTTCAAGCCAGATGAATAACGCATGAGACTTGCAACTCTACAGGAAAGCAAGGAATGTATTTTAAACAGGCTAATTCTCACCATGAAAAATGTTTCTGTTTTTTCAGCCACTGTTTTTTTTCCTCATTGGAGGGTTTGTCCTACAAAGTCACCAAGGCTCCATCTAATGCATTTACTGAAGGTGATTTGAATTTCAAGGCAAATGCAAAATATCCCCACTTTCCCAAAGCATTTTTAAATTAATGCAGTTATTCTCTTTTTCTTCACCATCTCCTTCCTGTGTCACTCTCAGCTTCAGACAAAAAACACGAGAACTCACAGGTGGCCCATTGTGATTTGTCTAAACATTATCGCTCCTAGTTCCTCAGCTTTGTGATGTGGAGATTTATCATCAGTCTCCAGACGCACACACGTTCGAGTTCCTGTACATTTTCCACATTCGTCATAAAGAGTGCTCAGCAGAGGTCTGTTCGGTTGAAATATTGATCAACTGGGCTTGTACAAAATAACCTAAAAACCTGCTTGCCAAATATAAGTCCTGCTGGAGATATTTAGGGTCATGTTGAAACAGAATGGTTTTACTGAGTGAATATTTGCAAATGTGTGCTATATAAAGTTTAACCACACATTAAAATGGAGAATCATTGGACGTTATCATAGAAATCAATCCTAGAAATCAGTCAAATTTGTAGGGTCAAGTTGTCATCAGGAAAAAAAGATAATCTTCCATAGTTTTGCACCAGAGGTACAAGCCTAAGAAAGCTATACAATTACATGCAGTTTAGCGTCCGCATTACATTCATGAAAGGGGTCATTGACCTTATAATTACCATAATCACAAAGTCTTTAATGTAAATATAAAGGCATAGTATACAAGAACATTGCATGCAAACCATATATAAATGATAAAACACTTTATTAACGCATTTATTATTAAATATAATCCAGACCATTGACTTTGTAAAACGAGTATCGTCTGTATATGATAAAAAAATGTACACCAAACTTCAAAATATTAAAAATAATATTTATGAAGTTACATTTTGCATTTGTCCAAGAGTGATTTTGGTTACAATTTGTTATAGATGATAAGACCAATGTTGATCGGATGGTAATAAATAGTGCCTTTTTGTAAATTACAGCTATTAGGTTAGTGTTTTGCAGACTGTTTTCCTTTGACACGTTTTCATGTACAAGCCACTTCTTTAATAACTTTGAAAAAAATCCTGAAAATATTTTTAAAGACTAAATTTTGAGAAAATCTTTTATTATATATTATATTATATATTATATATAAATATATTGCAGTTTTATGTACTTGCTAAATGACACTACAGTATGATCATCTATCTATCTATCTTTTTATCCATCTAGCCATCCATCCATCTACTATATCTATCTACTATATCTATCCATCCATCTACATATGATTTATATGTGACACAAGGAGCCCAGGTTTTAACGACATTACATTGATTCAATGCAAGCCCGTGAGTGATGTAAAAAAGATCATGAAATGAAAAACAGCTATGATTACCACCTTACCACTAACAATTAAAATGACACGATCTCAAAAAGTCTCATTAGCTGCAGCTGTGAAATCACTGGAAAACCATTTAGTGTAAGGTAACACTGGCATTGGGTTGTATCTGAGATCTATGTGGACAAATTAGTCTCTTGGACCATAATCACTCACTTATTAGCTACATAAGCCCTATATAGTCCATATTAAAAAGTTAAGTATTTTTGCGTTGGGGAGGAAGATGAGCTCTCATGAACAGGAAATTTGCCCATAGTGCTCTTTTTTGTAACATGATTAAATCACAAAGGGCATGGATGTATCTCTGTTTTTCTTCTCTGCTGTTAACCATGTCATTTAGCAATTTTGCTGTAATTCTACACAATCATCTTAGAAGTCATACGGTTTGTCATATTGCACAAAATCCTGCATTAATGCAGCAAACTAGGACTAAGTGATTTGCTGGGCTTGATTGCCTTTATATCGGATGTACAGTATGTGTCAAGGATTAAGGCACACAGAACACCAAAAACAAATGGAAAAAAGCTTGACTTTGAAATGATTTAATAACAATAACAGCTGCACAGATTAATTCTGTTAGCCACAATTAGATTGACTGGCAGTTAACAGCATGACAGCCACATCTGACAGTTAGCATTTTGATATGTTAGACTTCAAAGCAAGATAAGGTAACAAACAGAAGTAGAATAAAGGGTGAAATTCATGGCAGTGCTCACTTCATTTTAAGGTTAAGGGTGGTCAGGACCTAACCGGTAATGCATGGTAAGAACCAATCATAGGTGGGGTACCAGTTCATCACCTTGATCACCTTGAGTGACTAGTCTGTCAGACGCCTTGAAGACATCCCTGGTCACGCCACTGCAGTGGTGTTTCAGCCATTATTTAACATCACCCCATTACACCCTCAAATCGATGCCAATTTAGAGTAACTGAACAACCTAACAAGCATGTCTTTTTGCTGTTGGAGGAACCTGTAGTACCCGGAATAAACCCACACAGCCACTGGGAGGACATGCAGACTCCACACAGAAAGGATCCAGGACACTCCACTCTGAGATTGAATCCGGGACCTTCTTGCTGTGAGGTAGCAGTGCTACGCACTGAGCCACCATGCTGCCCAATGTTTCTATAATTATTGTTAATTTCCATGAATTAAACATGCAGTCTCATTAGGGGTTCTGTGTAGATGCTACTGTTACACTTGAGTTTTCAGCGGCATCTCTGACACACTTATGTATCGTTTACATGCAGATTTCTTCCATGTAAATATTGTCTGTATTTACATTGCATTATGTTAATATTTGTTTAATATCCATTTTGGCTAATGTTTCCAGAATGTAAACGATCATTAAACAGCCTATTAAATGATTCTTATATATGCCTTTAATTAGTATGGTTGCCATTTTGTACTGCTGTCTGAATTCTCAGTGGATAATCATTTTTTCCCACATTGGCAAACTGCATTATCATCCATAATGCACCTTTATGCTCTTGCTTAAGCACGTATGCAATGTGTACATGTAAAGGCCTGAGCAACTTTAATATAAAAAATAACTAATTATTATGAGGAGACGACTGAGACAAAGCATTTCTGAACAGTACATTTACATTTACAGCATTTAGCAGACGCCCTTATCCAGAGTGACTTACAAAAGTGCTTTAAGACATCGGTAACGTTATTTATTCCTAATAATCAGGAATCTAAACAAGAATACACTTCAGAAACTGTAAAGGTTGGAGGGTTTTTTGTTTATTTAGGAGAAAGAAACACAAGGGTGGGAGGTTTAGTTGAGGTAAGTGTGGAATAAATAGGTCGTCAAACAGCATTTGAAGACAGCCAGAGACTTAGCTGTTTGAACATTGAGGGGAAGTTCATTCCACCACTTAGGAGCCAAAACAGAGAAGAGTCCAGATGAATGCCTTCCTTGTCCCCTGAGAGACAGAGGAAACCGTCGAGCAGTGCTAGAGGACCTGAGTGTGATAAATGCTGCAAGGTAAGAGGGTGCAGGCCCATTTTTAGCTTTGTAAGCAAGCATCAGAGTCTTATACGAGCAGCTACAGGGAGCCAGTGGAGAGATCGGAGCAGTGGTG
Source organism: Parotocinclus spilosoma (assembly GCA_033117975.1). NCBI lineage: Eukaryota > Metazoa > Chordata > Actinopteri > Siluriformes > Loricariidae > Parotocinclus > Parotocinclus spilosoma. Next base: position 5,485 of record JAVSBV010067119.1, read on the forward strand.
TAGTGTGTGTGAACTTGGGAACATTGAGCACAAGTCTTCAGCTTTAAGGCTGTTCCAGAATCAGCAGTACTGTTGGGTGGCCAGGTAGTAATGTCAGTAAAATGAAGATGGTGGAAGAAAGTGTGTCAGTTCAAAACGTGGCACCTACCTAAACATTCTTACAGACCAGATACTTCCCCTTATGGCCATGGTATTCTTCCATGGCAATTAGCTTCTTCAGGACGAAAATGCACCCAGACACATTACACACATTGTTCAACAACAGTGTGAAACATGGTGCTGAAATAATCACAATTTTGTCCTGGCCTCCAAACGTCCCAGACCTCAATCTATGCGAGCATCTGTGGGATGTGCCAGAACAAGTTTGACCTTACAGGACCTAATGGGTTTACTGCTAACATCTTGATGCCAGATACCACAGGGCACCTTCAGTTGTAGAGTCCATGTCACATCAGGTCACACCTGTTTTGGAAGCATTCAGAGAATCAACGACATATTAGGCAGGTGGTCATAATGTTTTGGCTCACTGTTGTATATTACAGAAACTTCTTATAGATGCACATTTTTAACAAGGACAGCATTCATTTAAATATAACGCTGAACTCATTAAGAAGCATACTCTTAAAATTGTTGTAAAAAAAATCCTGTACTCATGAGCTTCCACATAATAAATGCTGTCTAGTTCTTAAGCTCAAAAGCCTATACTGCTTAATCTAAAGCAATTATACCAGGAATAAAATGAAACATTCCATAGTATTTTTGAAAGTGTAATCTCAATGGCTCAGAGCAAATATGATTTGTGTACCAATCTCAGCAACACAAACCTCTACCTCTAATTCTTTATAGGCAACCGAAGCATTGTGTATTTTAGATAATAGGCTACTGAATGAAATAAATATACTGCTCACAATAATTAGGGAATATTTCCAAATGTTTGTCAGCAGTGTATATGTTATTGTTTGTCTGTGTGTGCATTTTCAGCACTAGAACTGACACTTTACATCTTCAATCCACCGCGGTGAATATTTATACTCTTCATTATATAATAAAAAAACACCCGTACTCAGCCAGAGCACATGGGTGTCAAAGCAACCAACATGTATGCCTTTCACAAATAACTTTGCTGTAGTGATGTGTAATACAATACATAATGACTGGATAATCTGTGAAAGCTTAGTAGACAAACTACTTTTCCTGAAAGTATGCTCTTTGATATGCCAGGAGATGTAATGGGCTGCGTCATTTATGTTCGAGTTATCTTCTTTGTTAGATCCTGTACGTGAATTATACATGACAGATACCTGCTATGACTAGAGAAGTTAAATCTACAGCTGTCCATCAATGGTTATTTCTTAACTTGTAAACTTTATGTATAAGCCATAGTACCTTAATGTTCAAAAACCTTGCGACTCGCTGAATTTGATTCATATTTTGACTGAATAAGATTTATCTCTGTTTGCTCGGTACCCTGTTCACTTGCTTAAGCTTGAATGAGTCACGCTGCACGACCTGTTTCAGCCAGAACTTAAAGAAGTTAAAAAAAAAATCATGATTCATTACACAGTGATACACGTGAATCATGTTCACAAAAGCTCTTGCTCAGAAAAGATCTCTGCTCTTCTTTATTTTTATATCTACAGTACTGCGTTCTTAGTGCAAACAAGTCACCACTGATCCTAAAAAGGTTACTTTTAGGCCAACCAAAAGGAAAACATGAATTGAATCATCCAGAACATCTGCTGCAGTTAGCTTAGCAGCTACTCTAGTGCACCAATTTCTTCAGTAGAGTGTTTTGCTTTTAGTTTTTACTTTCAATCCCTAACTCACTAGGTGACATGGGATTTTTCAGCACTTTTTTTTAAACACGTTATAACACTTTTTATATAACCTTTATAAAATAAGCTTTGTGTTAATTTAGGTTAATGTAAGTGCTGTAAACATTAACTTATCATGACTTATCTTTGGCTGTGCTATGATTAGTATGGACCGCTTTACCAAACACTCGTTAAACTTCTCAGTTTATGATCCATATAACTAACGTATGATGGATTTTGTGTGACTTACTTATGTAAGTCAGGCAGCGCCTGCACAGTAGAAATCCATGAATGCATATAATTCTTATACACTACGGATCTTCTATGGGTCTGGAACGGATTAATAAAATGTACAAAATTTGTTATGGAAAACATTTTCTCTGTAATCATCATTTTCTGTTACCACTTTATTTATTTTATCATCTACAGTCCATGATATTATTAAAATATTAAAATAATATGAATAAATCTCTGCAAGTAAACAGCAAGTTCGAAAACCAACAGTGAATGCCAGTGACTTTCAATTCAAGTGACTTGCACTGCATTAAAAAACAACATCATTCTGTAATGGATATTGCCACATGGGCTCAGGAACAATTTAGAAAATCATTGTCAGTGTGTTTTTACAATGTTGGATGACCATGCACCCTACTGAATAGTCAATGTGGGGCACTCTCATCCAGTTTAACATGCTTCTGTTTACCCACAGGAATATTGCATTTCATATGATTTTGCATGTGATGTGCGTAATCAAACAACTTCTTTTTTTCATTTGCATTAGTGATGATCTTGTTACATTCTTTTTTAATTGCTTAGTATTCAGTTTTAAATATTCCCTACTTTTTTGTGAAAACAGTGGTGCCAAATACAACATTTATATTACATTTTTTCATTTAGCAGACGCACTTACCCAGTGCAACTGACAACAATTACATTTTTTTTGTTTGTTTCTTGCTCAGTGGTCCAATATTGGCCATTTTTCAGAGGGGGATTTGAATCCTGGACCTTAATCACTAAGCCATCACAATTCCATATAATGATTTACCATACATTCAGCAGACATTCCTGTATACAAATTCCTGTGGAATTTGAACCCACTACCTTCAGCTCTACAGTTCAGTAGCTTAGCTGCAAAGCTGCAACAATTCCATGTTCAACTAAATTGTTATATTTACATTTCTAAACTTGACCGTTGCTCAGGGGCAAAACACTGAAAACCTGGTTGATCTGGATTAGAACACTCTACCCAAATTAATTGTATGCGTTATTTGTATGCCATTTTTGAAGTTATGGCTTTTCTTTATCTTTATCTGTATTAATCTATTCTTTGTGTGTTTTGTCTGAACCCATGTTAACATGTTTCCCATTAGATCAGGTTTTATCTGGAGCACCACCTTTTTTTATTGTTAACACTTTACTATTTTCTCTGTTGGGGAGATTTTATTTCATATATATCATAATAAAAATGTGCGTAGAGTTTGTGAGAATGTTGGCGGTCTGAAATAAATAACAAAAGTTCTTAGGTGATAAGACAGGAGTTCATAAATAGAAGACAGCAGACAGACATGATGCTGCTAACAAGCTCCCTTGATATCACTGTCATGTGTGTAATAAGCCAACAATACTAACTGGATTAAATATTTACCTTTCCTTGCCTAGCTTGCAGGTACCTTTTGAGTATTGATATGAATGGGGTGTTGCGAAGTAAAGAAACTTAAATTATTGTTTTTGAGTTTGAGTTTAACAGTAACGTTTGATAAACACCCACAGTCTTGTTTCTTTTAGAACACTTATCTCCATGCCACCTCCTTGTATGAAGCCTCTCATCTTTGTGTTACTAATGAGTATGTTTGTATCACTGCATGCTTCAGTAATTGTGTGTGCTGAGAAGCCACTTTCCAACAAACCAATTAATTAACAGCTCAAAAGCACTGCACATGGATCGACTGGGATACCACCTGCCAGAACTGAATCCCAGAGGCTAAACACAGCTGTTCCAACAATTGCTTCTTTTAGTTTACTTATTTAAGAAATAGTGCCTTTTAAATAATTTTCATGCAATTAGCCATGTAAAAGCAATAAAAAAAATTAATAACCGCATGCTTTTTATTTCAGTTGAAAGTTAATTGTTTTTGATTTTAGGACCGTCAACATCAACACCAATCAGTCTTTTTATTGCCTGATTCATGTTGATTGCTGAGTTAGATGTAATGGAAATTGGCCAGTGTGCCGGCTGCTTCTCTATATTTACCCTAATATAGCTAATTTAGCTAAGCTGCAATTAACTATTTAATTAATTTTAGCCAATCTAGTAAATCAGATGTTAGCCGTGTTTTGTATGGTGATAACTGCTGTGCACTATTTAGTGTAGAGAGGGTTAAATACTTTTGCTTGCTTTACTTATTGTCTTTACAGCAACACTGTGCAGAACAAACAAGCGTTATAAGATAATGATTATAATGCTGCACTAATTGTTGTAATAACTAGAATAGATAGGAAGGTATTGCGTAACAGTTTGAATAAGTTCTTAGTCGTCATTAAATATGCACCAAACCAGTAATTGTTGTCTGTTGTCACAGGATCCGATTGTCCGTCAGTTCTTGTGGAATCATCTTCATATCTATTATGCCATTTCCCCTAATTTTTGTGAGCAGTGTACCTGATGATAATAATAAAAGCGTTGATGTAGTGTTGTAGAAGAGCTCTAATAAATAGCAGCTTTAATGATCTGATCAGATCAAGGAATCCCTACAGTGTTATTACTTTGAGGGTAAGCAAATGGGGTTCAAATACTGTATGTAATGACAGAATGACGAGAGAGTATGCCTGAGTATGGCTGAGTATGGGTGAGATTTGAACCCTAGACCTACCATACTTTATACCACATTTTAAAAAAGAGTAGAGTTTAATTTCATTATAAGAAATACAAATCAGTCACTTAATTCATGGGCTGTTGTGGAACAGGAGATTCACATCACAGATGTGCAGCTGACAAATCTGAAGCAACTACCTAATGTTGTTATGTCAGTATAAAAAATAAGAAAATATCTGAGGAAAGGTTTTCATGCTGATTCCTTTCTGAAACTACATCACAAAGAACAAGGCAGTTCTGAAGGTTACCTGGTACTAGCAAGGTGTACCTAATAAAGTGGCTGTTGAGTGTAAATTCTTCTTTCTTCGTCTTTTCATCAGGATCACCTTCCCACTAAAACATTCAGTGGGTATATAATTACCGACTGTAACACGTCTGTTATGTTGATATGTGTCAAGCCCCGCGTACCCATATAACAAACAACAGAAACCATTACATCTCCTGTTGAGCGGAGATTATGTAGATGCTGGAACATTCTCAGCACCAAAACAATATTAGCAATGACACATTATGTAATATGGTATAAAAATCACAACACTGTGTTTAGTGAAGCAGAATGTTGCACATGACAATCCTTCATGGTTTAGAAAAGAATTCTGAAGGTAAAAGCAACCTGAAACTATACAGTGCAGAATGACAACGTGTGTGGGTGTCTATGTGTGTGTGTGTGTGTGTGTGTGTCTGTGTATGTGTGCACATGCCAAATGCAGGACTGCTTATGAGAGAGGGAAACATCTGCCTGGTGCCCCATCTTATTTGTGTACCTGTGATGGAGATAAAGAAGAAACTCTGTGCCTGTGCATGAAATGTACAGACACCGTGCATGTCTGTGTGGGCTGTAAGGCATATGCTTATTCTCTGTGTGTGTCTGTGTGTGTGTGTGTGTGTGTGTGTTGCAAAGAGCGAGATGGATAAAAGCTCTTTATTGATAGGTACAGGTGTGCACCATTTATTGTCCGCATTACATTTTGTGAAGCAGGACATTAACTGAAATGGACCAGAATTATTATTAACACAGCAGTTTAGATACTTTGCACATGCAGTTTTATTTTAAACAATAATATTACTTTAAAGACAACATAAAAACATTTAGTACAGTACTGTAATGTACAATACAATAACTTTGATCTTTGTAAGTTTAATATAATAATACTTTAGTCGAAGGAACCTTGTTTTACGGAGAAAAGGTATACTCCTGCAGGTCCTGACTCTGTAGAAATAAGAACAGGGGGATTGGGCAAAGGGCAACTGGTGTAAAACATCTGCTGTTGTGAGCTGTAAGGGGAGAAAGAATCATGATACATTTTTAAATGAAAATGTTGTATTAAATTGGATGTCTTTCTCAGCTTTACAGTATTAGATTATCTTCTAGGGCCAATCACAAATTGAGCAAGCCTAGGGTGACAGTTGAAAGGAAAACACCCTAAACATTAAAAGGAAGAAACTTGGGAAAACCAAGATTCAAAATGGACTCACACACCTTGGGGTGGTGGTTAAATGTAAAACTAAAACTAATTAAATATCAAATAAGTTTGTAATAATGCAAGCTACAAGTAGTGATATGAGTAAGTATTAACATATAAATCAAATATTGAATAAAATAGCATTACATTTGCATATCTGCATCATTTCGTCTGGTAAGCAGTCACTTTCGAATCTTGAATCCTCAGATTGTTCTTGGTGGCACATCGTCCCATGCCAAACAAAGGGATTGGAACAGGCTCTGAGAGAAAAGAAAAAATATAGTTAGTCATTCTTTAAGAGCACAAATACTATTAACAAACACAATCAAGATGCCATGTGTTAACATGAAACGCTGGCAGCATTAACTACAGCAGCACAGCTACAAAGAGGAATCACATGAGACATCAGTAACCCACCTCACCGACAATCAACAAACCTGATCACTCACACTAAAGAGGCAAGAAGACAGCAAAAGCCTGCATAAATAAGTGTGTAAGTATGTTTTCAGCCTAAACTTAAAACTTTGGAGTGTCTGAATCCTGAACTAAAGTAGGGAGTTAATTCCACAGTTGGGGGCCATTTACAAGAAAGCTTTTTCCCCTGCTGTGATTTTTTTAAAAGTAGTTTTACTTTCACACAGGTGTAGCATGAATTATCTGGTGTAGCATTAATTATCTGCAGTAGATTTTTAATATTTAATTTTAATTGTTGAAAAACTATGAACAGTGTAAACTGTGATCAACCATAATATACACAAACAGAAACTTAATGCTTAAAGATTAAAAACCTGCTGCTGGATTTGTGTTTTCTTTACACATTGGGTGTCATGATCCTGAAGAAGAGAAATGGATTTTGCCTGCTATGTATTACACAGAAAGTGGTCTGTGTGTGTGTGTGTGTGTGTGTGTGTGTGTGTGTGTGTGTGTGTGTGTGTGTGTGTGTGTGTGTGACAGTGTATTTAGATTCTAGTGGAGACCGTTTTTTTTTTCCAGAAGCATGTCAACCTTGTATTTGTTTCAGCTTGTGGGGACATTAAATGCTTGTATGCAAAAAGAAAATCAAATCAAGAGCCCTAGATATCATTTTAGTGACTGAGTTAGAGTTAGGTATAGCAATAATAAACTACATATGCTACATATGCAGTATTATGTCAATGAAAAGTTTCAATAAATAATTGAATGCCAATGTTTTGCTGATGAATATACATCTCCAGCTTACAGTTGGTTCTACCTGCTAATCTTGTCCAGTCCAAACTGCCAGACAGCATTGTGACCTGTGCTGCACAGGATCTTTGGCAGGATCATCTGGCATTCTAGCTGACTAGACAAAGGGTGTCATCCTCCCCATGTTCAAAAAAGGGTGACATGGCTGACTGCAACAACTATAGTGGCCCCCACTCTGCTGTCAGGCCCAAGGAAAATGCTTACCTTTGTCATGTGGACAATGGACATCAAAGCAAATGGAGGGACACCCAATGCAGTTTCAGACTTGGTTGCTCCACCATTGACCAGAATCACACATTAAAGTAATTGTTTGAGAAATTGGTTGAATTTGCTGCATTATTTATAAATTTTACGATCTTCCTCCAGTGAGTTTGTGGGACCTTCTAAGTATCTGAAGGAAGATCATATCACTAGTTCAAGATCACCAGGGTGACAGAAGTCTTAAAGTCTTAATTGTTTATTCAAAATGGATTAATTTGTTTTCAAATATCTTATCTCCCGAAGTCTAAAATGCCACAGACAGTAAATAAAATTTTTATTTTACAGATTTTGCATGCTAGGCAGACTGAGAGGCCAAAATGTCTGAGACACTTTAAAGTTACTTTTTGCATCCTGTGTAATTTGTATTACTATAAATCTAAAGGTATTAACTAGATACCATAAATGTCATATAAAGTATACTGTAGGCTGCTTGAATTGTGGCCTTCCCATAGTTTATTTTTACCTTGCTACTGTCCTAGGCTTGCTCAGTTGGGCCTTTTTCATTTTGAATAAAATGTCCCATCATTTTTTTGAGTAGTGTAGTTGTAAAACTGCTTTAAGAGAACACTCCATTATTGAAAGTACATTTGATTTGAGCTAACTAACTATGGGGAACCATCGCCATTATTCACAGCCCCAAGGGATAGTTGTTTTAGGTTTGTTCATTACATTGCTTTTAGCTAGAAGAGTTTGTACTGTAGGCATTGGGAATTTATATTTTGTAAACAAACACTTTTGCACTGTGGTTAAATCCAGTTCTTGGTGATCAGTGTACACTATGCAAGATAATCTTCAAGCTTGGAACAATTGTACTAAAGGCAGAGTGACATGAGGCTCTGTCTTTTTTATTTATTTCAGTTCCAGCACTAGACCAGAAAACAGCCTTGAGCTCAGTGGCTACTCTTAAGGCAGAGAAAAAAATAATTTAAAGAAATGTATCCTGATTCTGAGATCATACCTTTACATGTAGTAAAGCCAAGTCAGCATACCTCGCCAAGTTCAGCTTCTTGTTCACCTTACGATACAAAACTCCTCTTTGAGGGCATCAACAAAGATGCTTTTGTTTTGATGTTAGATTAAAGTCTAAACAAAAATAGCCTTGTTTGAAATTTATCAGAAAAGACAGGAATCACATGCTTACAGTACAGCCCGTAACACAATATTGGTGTTGTGTGCTTTTTGACATATTGTTATTGTGGTATTCATTTTGTTTTTGAGTGGTATTAAAAATAGGGTACACATACATTATTTAAAACCTGATTGCTTTTAATTGAAGGGAACGAAATATTCTTTTGGTTGAATTTTTATACAAGAAAAGAACACATTATTTCGAACTGTTATACTATAGAAAAAAAACATCGATTTTTTCACTTGGTTAGTTAAAACAGATACATTACAGGTACAATGCAGCATTTTGTTTACAATTTTAAACTTCTCTTCCTAGTGTTTTGTTGTAAAAACGTATATAAGATGTATGTTATATATGTCTATTGTTTTGCATTGTAACCACTTCAGAAATCAGAAATCAATGAGAAAAGATAAATTACAAAAAATATTGAATTGAATAAGTGAACTGAATATTGAGAATCAAATCAAATCATAAGCAGATTGTATTGTTACACTATTAAATCTTTAATTTTCCCATACCTGGAGAAACCCTGTTATAACAAAACATACTCAGAAGGGTTTAGCATTTCCACAGGAGTCTAACAAGGCTGTATCTTGTTGTCATCACTGTTTGACGTTACCATTGATTGGCTGATGGACAAGCTTGGCTTGGGTGTTAAGCTTAATACTCTCCTGCACCGAGATCTGGTATGTGCTGACATAATTGCCTCAGTTTGGTGAATTATTACAACTGGTCTGATCTGGTCAGACAAAAGGCAGTGTGAGTCAATTTTATCATCAATCCAGACAAAACCAAGACATTGACCAAGTGGAAACATTTAAGTATGTGGGCATCACAGATAATGATGATGGATGCTGGAAGTATGCGGACGCCTGCAGAGCAGCAGCTGCCAATACCCTCTGTACAATTTAGATACTGCTTTGGAGGCATTGTGACATCCAGCACACCATGAAACTTTACGGAGTTTACGGAGGCACAGCCATATTCATATATAGCAGCAAAATGTGGGTTCCAAGGAAGGTGTTGGTACTGTGGGCTTGACTCCTTTTACCTTTGTAAGCTGCTAAACATTGAGATTATCTGAGTGAATGTGAATCTGTTTGTATAAGTGAGAGAAAATATACAGGTAGTGGGGGACAACAAAGGAGTATAACTCACAATAGGACAGGCCAGTTACAGCTTGATACAAATAAGCAGCAGAAACAATAAAGGCTTTAAACACATCAACGAAGTTAGAACATTCTCTAGTCTAAACATGAGCCAACGATCAAAGGAGCACATGGCCAGTAACGTACAGTAGCTATATACACACAAATGATGGACTGCTCTTTAACCCTGCCTCTGCTTGTGGATTGGTTGTTAGCATGGCCAGCTGTTTCTGACTTTAACAACCGGAGTTATATGTCTAAATTATGTTAAATAATTTATTTCCTATTATAATTTATTAGAATTGTAAAATCCTTAGTTGTTAAAGCAAATGAACATTGATTTTTTTGGTGTATCTGTGTGTACCTGGATTGCATGTGAGGAAGGCAGAGGGCTGTGTGTTCCTGCTTTTTATGTGGGGAATAGAGAGGGCCAAAAAAAAGAAAGAAAAACGTTTGAACTTTAAGTGTGCATCTATCTGATTTGTGTATGTGATAGAAGTCAAAATGTGTGTCTGCTTTGCGTGTGTGTGTGAAAGAGAAATAAAAAATGCAGTGTGCATGCGTGGCAGCTTTGCATATTAGTTTGTGTGTGCAAGTGATCCTCCACCTAGATTTGTTTCTATGCGTGTGTATGTGCATGTGCACTGTCAGGTGGGTGCAGATGAGTAATGTGGCAGGTTTACTGAGGCAGAGTGTGTGAGAGGTAGCTCAGCCTGTCACTCTGATTGATTTCCTTTCTTCAAGCAGCACCAACGTCAAGAGGCCAATGCAAACAGCTCTCTCTCTCGCTCTCTCTCTCTCTTTTCTCTCTCTCTCTCTCTCTCTCTCTCTCTCTCTCTCTCTCTCTCTTCCTCTCTCTCTATCTCTATCTCTCAAAAGGAGCACTGTTGCATATCTGACGGGGTGCTTCATTTACTCACACAAAACTTGTTCACCTGGTATCCCTCCTTGCCTCTGTAAGCTTAGGGACTGTGTTTCTTTGTGCACTGGCTAACCCACTAATTGTTTGTTAACCCACTAATTGTTTGTAGACAACTCTGTATAGTTTTATTTTAAAACAGTAAAACCTTGCTATAAGAATGTCTTTGCTATAAGAATGTCTTTTCCTTGCTTAGCCTTTTCTGGTTGCTGATTTTAGCAAATCCTGATTGCAATCACCTGTTTAAAATCACATAATTATTTAGGTTTATCTCTAAATTTCCCATCCTAACTTTTTATGTGTTTTATGTGAAATCCATTTATTTACATTTAGGTCATTTAGCAGATGCCCTTATCCAGAGCGACATACATTTAATACAGTCGTAAAATCTAAACATTTGTGGGTTAAGGGCCTTGCTCAGGGACCCAACTGTGGCAGAGGTGGCATTTGAACCCTGGACCTTCTGGCCCATAGTCCAATACCTTAATCACTAGGCCATCACAGTTGTTAAAAAAAAATAAATTAAGTTGACCAGGCACAACATGAAACTTCTTGGGTTGATTGTGTCTGCAATAAAAAGTTGATGTAAGAAACACTGCCTATTCATATGTAGTTTTGTTAATAATTATATGCATCATGTTAATATTTTGCCCAAATATAGGTTCATGTATATGATAAAGGTTACCCTATGATATATAGAGCATGTTTAAACTCTTTTGTTTTACTCTTTTGATGCCAGAAGTGGCATCTCATCACTGCTCCAATTGCCACACAAACATCAAATGTTGTTAATTACAGGGCGTTTAATACGCTTTTGTAGTTTTATTTATTAAAATATCTTCCGAGTTTGGTATTACGCATGATTGGTTCTGTCAGGCGACCAATCATAATATCTTTGGATGTGTCAAAAAATGCTCATCCCTAATTTAAAAAAAGTGGGCAGCTCAGCTATCCCTCAAAAGGAGGGAGAAAACTGTAAGATAAAAAGGAAAGTGTAGTAACAGCAAGTTTGCATGTGCAATGAGCGTTTTTCACGTCTTTTACAGTTATGACCACCCCCCTCTCCATGCTCTCATTGGTTACCTCACGAAACCAGTTGGGTGTAGTACTGCCAATTTCAATAAATTAAACTCCAACCTGCATTAAGTAAAATGTTGTTAAAACCAGGCTAGGTGCCAACCCTAGTATTACTAATCATTAATATTTTTATCCTGGTTTAAAAATTGATATTCAAAACTTGTTCAAAGTGTTGCCATATTTCTTACTGTTTCCTTTAGTTTTCAAAAGGTTCACTAGCCCCCACCCTCCGCCACCCTCTATATGAAGGCTAGCATCTGACAGCTCTTCCACCAAGATGAATTTGTCGTCAATGTGGCCGATGGAAAAAAAGTAATTTGATTGCCCTGACTGCAAATTAAGTTAGTGTGATTCAATTTTCCAGCCGAGCCTCTTCGGCAGCCATACATCACAGCAGACATGTTTCATTACATGCCCTGAGCAGGACGATGCCCGTAACAAGGCATCATGGGTGTGCTGATTCGGATTGGAGCATCGGATTTGGAGTGGGTTCCTAACATTCCAGTGTGGTACAGCTGTTTCACACACACAGAGCTGTCAGTACTTTGTCTCTGACCACACTGGTAATATTGTGTGTGTGTGTGTGTGTGTGTGTGTATGTGTGTGTGTGTGTGTGTGTGTGTGTGTGTGTGTTTGAGAGAGAAGGGGGCTTCAGTATGATAATAGGCATATAAAGAGGTGTACATATATTACCAATGATTCATTTTTGTTAGGTGTATTCTGTATTTAATATACACTATTGACATGTTTACACTAATGATCTCTGGTTTTCGGTGGAAAACTCTTTTTAGGTCACCTCTTTTTCAGGACCACCTGGTGTATTTTCAGCAGGATGCTGCATTTTTTGTACTCGTGTAAGGTGAGCTACCAGAACAGTCGATACTAAAGCGTTTTAAAAAAGAAAGAGTTTCATGTGGCTTTTTCTCTGTGGAATTGAAAATGTGTGTTATTGATTGGATAAGGAAGCCTGTGGCTAATGAATAGCTCACTCTGCAGCGTTGCCCCTCCAGCCAGTGACAGCATTAACACCAAAACAAAAAGTTGGTGGAGATCACATGTTCTTTTACCTCCATCTTAGGTCCACTACTCTGTTTACTCACTCATTAGAGCTACTAATGTGACATTTTAAAATAGCTTACAGCTTAGATCTTTAACAACTTTAGAATAATGGAGCTGTCAATATTGTAGCCTTCAACTTTACATCACCGTGCCACTTATGTAACAAGTTTCAATCTATTGATAGATTATCAGGATCATGTAGTAATGACGGTGTGAGAGAATGAGAAGGTCAGGGAGATTAAGAAGGTTACCGGTAAGCATTTTAGATGAAGCTCGGCTGTTTTTTGTGGTGGTGTGAAATGCTGTTGTAAAAATTCTAAGTATTACATTTAATTTTTCTAGTTTTGCATTAAATTTACATATTGACATTGCCCAGCAAACCTGCTGTTTAAACCTGTTACAGCACTGTTTAACATAGGCATTACATTTTGTGAAACAGTACCTGACTGAAACAGACATTGATTGGATATTATCATAACTATGCAGTCCTCATTTTTCTCTGAATTTGACTATTAGGGATGCAACAGTGCTATGTGAAACTGGTGGTCTTTCTCAGTGTAGGTTGTTGAGGCTATGATATAGCAGCTACATTCCCTGGACATCAGAATAATTAATTCCATCTTTATTTACCTGTGACAAACAACAAAGATTTCTGTGTTGACAACATTTGGACCACAAGAGATATTGCAATTGATTTCTGAAACAATTCTTGTTTTCTTTAAAATGCTACTTGACCACCTTCCCATTGGAAAAAACTTGCCCTTGATCCAATATGGCAGCTTTCAAAGTGGTGGCCATGTTCCGGACATAAAAGATGTTTTTATGTCTTTTTATAATTCTTAAGGCCTTGGCTGTTAAAGCGATTGACATTGATCAGATCGATGTCAAACGGCATATACCTGACATCAACAGAGTACCCAGCTGTATCACAATTACATAGTGACACACAGTGTTCCTAAGTAAAAAACATGCTCAGTGTGTTGCACAAAAGCAACAAATTTTATTATATCTAGTCAGAAGAGCTACTGTGATACAAGTGATAAAATTGTTAATGCAGGTTATGTAAGGATGTGTCAGAACACAGTGCCCTCACCCACAGTAAAAAAATGCCAAGCAAGTGCCCATGAGTGTCAGGTAGACCATGGCACAATGGATGAAGGTCATTTGGCCCAATTATTCCTTTTTTCCATCAGGATGCACTATACGTAGAAAACAAGCAGGTGGAGAGATGGTGATGCTCTGAGTAACATCCTGCAGTAATACCCTGGTTGTGGGCATTTATTTCCTTGTGGGCTTATTTGATAAGTTGTAAGGGTAAAAGTAATGGAAATGACAAGATGCTGTATAATACTTGCAAACATTACATACAGTATAGATATACGTTTGTGGACACCACTTCTAATTATTGAGTTCTGCTGTTTCAGTAATAATAACACATTCATATTATAAAGCATACATTTCTGGATTCTCCATAAACATACAATGATTGTAGAATGGGTTGTACTGAATTTTCCAATAACTTTCGATATGCCACCTTTATAGGTTTCCGCTTCCAATAAGTCAGAACATCAACTTTCTGCCCTGCTGTCCTTAAGCAAAGTTCATAGAGAATTGATTTGCCAACTTTGATTGAGAACTTGGCTGGCAGAACATTGTCCTCAGCTTCATCAGATACCTTGACAATATACTGGAATGCCAAATGTAAGCCAGGGCGTATTGTTTAACATTTAAAAGCTGACCTTACAGTTATGTTTCAAAATCCAGTGGAAAGCCATTTTCAAAGAACAAATGTTGTTGTATCAGCAAAGGCGAGGGGCAAACTCTATACTAGTATCCATACTTTGGATGGAACTTTCTGGGTGTCCACAAACATTTGTATACTGTGTATGACACATATTGTGTACAGGATACAGTATTAAATAGTATTAGACCTTGCTCCTGAGTTATGCAACATCCTTTTTTTTTATTCCTCTAGGACTCGATTGTGGATCATGATTGATGGCCGGTGTCTGAATACTGAGTGGTGAGAGTGCTAATATTTCTCTGGATACTTGACACATTTGTGTCAAATAGATGATTGCTGTGGCTGTGTTACTGAAGCAGAATACCAAATTAGTTCCATTACAGTTAGGATGGCGTGCTCTGTTCTCGCTACACGCTCACACTCTTTTCTCTCGGCTCACCTCCTCACTCCCACTCTCTCTTGCTTCTTCTTTCTTGCTTTCTTTAAACATGTTAGATTAGCTCTATTATTCTTGCCGGGTCTAATTGTTTAGTGAAATTTAGATGTAGCAGGCTATTGCCATTCCATTCCTGTGCACTTCTCCATGTGCTACCAGATATAAGTCTGTGTGTTTAAAAACATCGAGTAGATCTATGTGGAGATTACAGTATATATAATGAGGACCAAAAGTGAAAATGCTTCTGTATTACCATTTATTATACAACCCCTATAATCTTAGCAATGATCTGAGTGGAAAACCACTTAAAAATCATTTTAAATGACTGCATCAGTAGTTGGTATGTTCCTCCTATTGTTGTAATTACAGTGTGTCCTTGAGCTGGCATGGACCAGTATGCTTTCCCAATATTCCGAAGAGCATAGTGTAATATTATTGAAGGTCATGTGACTGGAGGAAAGGCCATGACTTGTCTTTGATCTTCTCTGGTCTTCAAGCAGTTGTTGCGGGATGTGTGTTTGGGATAATGTTTCTGTTGCAGTACGATCCAAAGAGATCCAAATCAGTGGTAGTACTGCCTCCACTTTGCAAAAATATTATGGGTTCAATCCCAGCATGGAGAGACCTGGTTCCTTTCTGTGTGGAGTCTGCATGTCTTATCTGTGCCTGTGTGCCTTTACTCCTGCTACTAAAGTGCCATAGTCACAGAGTGATTGTGTGTCCAGGGTCGATTTCAAAATTGAGCAGTTGTTACTTTTAGTGTGTTAAAAACTAACAGGTGGTGGATGGGTGTAGAGAGCATGCATCAGAAGAAGCTTGGAATTAATCAACGTGTTGCCTAAACCTTCACAGTTAGAGGCACTGGTTTGTTGCATCACATCTTTTTGACAGAAATGTAAAATCTAAAACTAAAGAAAGAACTGTTCAAACATCCATGAAATGTTCCAAAAGGGAAGAAATCAATAAGTCAGAAAAGTTTGAATAACAAATAGCTAGATCTCTCTAATTTCTCTTTTTTTGTTACTTACTATTGCTGTTATCTGTCATCTGAGTAAAAAAAATCTTGCAAACAGCTTTAAACATGCTTCAAACATACCAGATCATTAATAATGAGTATATATGATCAGCAGTGGTTAGCTTAAAAGATTTCCATAACTCATGGTGATTCGTTTGTAGCTTTGAGTCCAAGAGAACATAATTGGCTCTGCTCTCTGGGTGGGAAGGATGGCAAAAAATGATGTCTCTGCTTGATCAGAGCAACACTAATGATGCCATCTTTTAGGTTGTGTATAAAGAATATGACAGATGGCACTTTCATTCAAACATGTTCAGCTGTCCTGTGATATTATGTAAGCAGCTGAAAGAAAAGGGCTATGGCTTTAGGTGTCATGGAGGAAGGAATCCAGACAGCTAAGAAATAGAAATTGAATAACTGCTGTATTAAAAATAACATTTTTTTAAATTTTTCCTTCATTCCTTCCATTGTTGTTTCACTGATTCCAAGCTCCAAGGCAACAGCCTCTGATACTCATGCTTACTCCGCCTTGCTTTGCAGTTGAGATGGTAGAGATAAGAGTTTGATATGCAGTGTTGTTTCCTCTGTACGTATCTTCCAGATTTGTTTGTTCAGGGCACAGTTTGGCAGATTTTATGCACTCTTATCTCATTAATTGGAAAACTTTTGGAGATGTTAGCCTAGAGGTTCACACACAGTTTCTGACTAGAACGTTGAATAATTAATCAATGTGTGCAATAAGGACAATAAAACTAAAGTTGTAAGCTTTTTATGAGTTTAGCTCTTTTATGAGTTTAGAGTCTTATTTTCACTTACATTAAGATCAGAGAACTTCTGGAAGTTCTGGATACCTAATGCATCTATCCAGGTATTATTGGATGTCTGGTCATTTTCACGTTTTAAAAAACAGCATTTTCATTTTTAAGGCTTTTTTGTGGTTGTTTCACTAAGATAAACACTCACTATTTAGCTTCTGCTTATATCAACTATTATTATACATGTATTAATTAGGTAACCAATGATTTTGTTTAATGAGTGGTTTAATTTTTTTATATAACATAACTGCCCAAAAAGGTTGGGTCACTTTTCGAGTCTTTGTCCTTCCAAGCATTCTTTCTAACAATGCTTGAGTTTCTCCTTTAACTGTCACCCTAAGCTTGCTTAGTTTGGGTCTAGTCAATAAATTATAATATCAATTTGTAAAGCTTATTTGAGGCATTGTAAACGGTAATATGGAAAGAAATCTTTATGTTAACTTTATGTTGAGTTTCAAATTTCATTTGAATACGACAAGGCCAGGTGCTTCACCAAAGAGTCTATTAAGAATGCACAGAGGGCACTTCTGAGCTCCTTTCAATTCCCACAATGAGAGATGAGACACACTATGGCCTTGGAGGCCTCGTTGATATGTGCAAATGGGAACCACAAAGTGAGTATGCTCTTTCAGATAAGGTCTTCTTAGAACTGAGATGCGAAGTAAAATGCAATGCTGGTGGCACTGGTGCCGTTTTGGGAGCTGGCACTACTGCATGCATTCTTCCGCTTTAGGATAGCCACATTTCTATAAATGAGTTGTGATATTTTCCAGGAGCTAGGGTTCTTGTGCATGGCCCTGTGAGAGTGTGTCTGTTGTGTGTTGGTGGGGGTGTCCATGTCCCATTGCTGAGTAAAGACTTGCCTTTCTCTGGTTGTGGTTTATCACAGTGATTGGCATGTTGCTAAGCAACCCCACACTTTTTATTTGCCATGCCGGTATTGGTTCTGGCAGCAGCAGATAAGTGTAGGATTTGATCATAGACTTACCCGGTACACTCACTGCTTTAATTTCCCCCGGCTGACGATGTGCTGTAATAGTTTTTCAAGGAGTGTGTAGCTTTGAATAATTAAAACTGAAGTGTAGCTCTATTTCGTTGCATGCAAGCCTCCTTCTGTTGCTGGGAGAGGAAGAGTAGTGTAGATTTTGTGTGTGTGTGTGTGTGTGTGTGTGTGTGTGTGTGTGTGTGTGTGTGTGTGTGTGTGTGTGTGTGTGTG
>JAVSBV010067120.1:0-10391 GCA_033117975.1 Parotocinclus spilosoma
ATACGTGTAAATCGTACAATAAAGGTTTAATAAACATTTAATATGTTACATAGCACGTCCCGTCTTCTAACATAGGGTAATATAGGGGCGTCCCGATGTGGTCCCATTAACCTGGATTCGACTGCATACTCAAACCCAAAATCAGTGCTTAAAATGTATAACTCTGGCGCCCTCTAGCGTCCATTCACCCCAAGTACAAGCACATCATTTTCGACTTGATGCATTTTTGCTTGTCCTGCATTAATAAACTATAACACAAAACCTACAGGGTTAAATGAAAGTCAGATTCCATGTATTAAAAAGTAATTCTAAAGCTAGTGATGATCAAAGTCGGGTCTCTGAACCTTTCCTGCAGAACAGCTGTGCGAAGCGTCCGGACACGACGTTCTGCTCTGCGCTGTGCAGTTCCATGTGAACGGTGTAGCCGTGCAAACCGTATTCAGGATCGACGTCATCAAAGCGAGCGCTCGCTTCGACCTGCTCACACACACTGAGGGGCAGAGAATTAACTAGGAAATGTGATTTGGGAAACGTCCCTATGGACGGAGACCCCAGGGCAGGGGGTGTAAAAGAGGAGGGGGAGCGTGATGTGGAAACGCTGCAGGTGCAGAGGCCACCGGCAGATGGTGTCGTCCTATAAGGAATCCACACACACACACACACACACACACACACACACACACACACGGATAAAGATGGTAGAAAGACCTGTTGGACGACCCGAGCAGGCACCTTTCCACCAGGCGGTGATAATGCAGGTTCACCATGACAAAGGCGATTTCCTGCTGCTCCTAAAACCCAAACATAAAAAAAACGAAGCCGATCCAGTTCGCCCTTTTTTATTCATCCCCCCCCCCACACACACACACACACGGGTTCACACACCTGCCAGAGCCCCAGCGTGACCCCGTTTTCGACGTACAGCAACCTGACGAGCCGGTCCGATCCACACAGCCTCCCCGAATCCCTTTTGATCTCCACTGAGGTTAGGAGAGATCTCCAGCCTGGTCTACAAAAACACAGAACACAACAAACAGCGATCCCAATAACGGACGCACGGAGTGTCCCAGGTCCAGGGGCGAGACGTTTACCTGTACGAAACGGGGCAGGCTAAGGGGACGAGGACGACGGCGTGTAGCTCGACCTTGACAGGTTTTTCCAGACTGCTCCAGGCTCCTGAAGTCCAGCTCAGCGTGAGAGAAGCTTCGCTGAAGTGAACGTGCGAGTGCTTCGCTCTGCTCTCGCGTCCTCTCGCGTCCTTGGTGGTGATCTCCCACCGGATACCGCGACTCCTAAACGCTCACATAATCGTACAGAATTCAGTTCTGAATCAGAACTGTTCAACACAGCAGGGTAATAAGGAATTTTAAAAGGGATTTAGAGGGAAAGCAGTGGTACAGTGCTAAAGAAAGAAGCCCTGCTTAGTGATGGAAGTTCTACTCTCGAGATTTCCATCCATACACTCTCAATTAAAGACGTTATTAAACGCTGCACGTTTGTATCTGAAGCTCCGTTTATTTCACCTGTACCTTAATCTGCCAAAACCTCGTTCTTATTCGACTTTTTTGAAGGCAAAAATGTTTACAGATCTCTAAAAGACACCTATATTACAGAATTTGTTTGCCATTTTGTGACTTTAATAATTATGTTATATTATTTGTATTTATTAAATTAAATCATAATAATAATAATAAAAAATGAATGTAAAGGTTTGGAAAAAGTCTCTAACTTAATAGTGAAAAGTGCTGTACTATTATTATTACTGTTATTATTATTATCATTATTATTAGTAGTAGTATTATTATTATTACTGTTATTATTATTATTTTTAACATTATTTTATTATTAGTAGTAGAAATATTACTACTATTGATACTATTGATATTATAAATATTCCTATTCTTAATATCCTTCTTATTATTATTATTTATACCAGTATTATTATTAGTATTATTACCCCAGTATTATTACTTCTTTTTCTTCTTATTATTATTATTAGAATTCTTTTTTTTATTAGTAGTAGAAATATTATTATTATTATTGATACTACTGTTATTAGAAATATTCTTATACTTAATATTATTATTATTACCATTAGTGTTATTATTAATACTATTACCATTATTATTATTATTATTATGATTACCATTACCATTAGTGTTACTATAATTATTATTATTATTATTATTATTATTATAAGTAATAGAAATATTATTAATATTATTATTACTATAATTGTTATTATTATTATTATCATTCTTATTATTATTACTATTATTAATATTATTATTATTATTACCATTAGTATTGTTATAAGTAATAGAAATATTATTATTATTACTGTAATTATTATTATTATTACTGTAATTATTATTATTATTACCATTCTTATTATGATTACTATTATTATTATTATTATTATTATTATTATTATCATTATAAGTAGTACAAATATTATTATTATTATTATCATCATTTGTGTTTTTATAAGTAATAGAAATATTCTTATTATGATTACTATTATTACTATTATTATTATTACTATTATTACTATTATTATTATTACTATTATTACTATTATTATTATTATTATTATTACTATTATTACTATTATTATAAGTAGTAGAAATATTATTATTGTTAGTCTTATTATTATTCCCATTATTATTATTACTAGTAGCAGTAATGGGAATTTGTATTTTGTTTATTTCTTGTTGACTGATTTGTTTTATATGACTGGTTTTACTGGTTGAAATGGGAATGGTCTGAAGATGCCCTATGACATGGATCAGACTGCAGGCAGTGAGCAGGAGCTCTGAATCTGGCTGAGCTTTAAAAGCTGTTGTTTGTGTGGGTGATTATTACAGAGGTAAATCTCGTCCTCCCTCGCCTCTCCAGAGCCAGCCAGTCGACTGGGATTTGTCCGGGCACGAGAACCCAGCCAAACAATTTATTTCTACGCTTCGACAAAACCTGCAGAGCCGGAGAACAATTACCGGCCCTGTCCCCGCACGCCGTACGTCCGGCCGCAGCCGAGCCGCTCGCCGACTCTAATCAGAGGTTAGAAGTACAGGCAGCGTGCTGCAGGATCGACACGACTCCGCCTCCTCCATTCCCTGAAAGAGCGCTCTGAGGATCTGAGACACGACCTGCAGCGCTAACCTTCAATCAGCCTCAGGTACCGAGGGTCCCAAAAACTCAGGGAGGAAAGGCACACGCTTACAATCTAGTACAGTGTGCGTCACTGTGTGCTACAGAGCTGCTACAAAGTTTGTGAACCCCTCAGAATGATCTGCTTCAGAGCTAAAACATCATCAGGATCAAACAGAAATCAAATCCTAAAAGTAAATCAAAAAGAACCCCATTAAAAACTAATAACAAATAAAGTACTGATCACATACTAATAAAGCATCAATCAAATACAAATAAAAAAATATTCTAATACAATACTACTTATATTAATAATAAAGTACTGATCACATACTAATAAAGCATGGGAAATGATTCTAATAAAATACTACTAACAATAAAGCACTGATCAAACACTTAGAAAATAGTAAATCCTAATACAAATAAACAATACAATAAAAATACTAATACAATACTAACACTAATAAAGTATGAATAAATACTAATAAAATACTAACACTAATAAAATAGCAATCAAATACTAATAGTGCATCAATAAAATACAAATAATATATGGGTAAGTACTGACCAAATACTAATACAATACTAACTCTAATAAAGTATGGATAGATACTAATAAAAGTAGCAATCAAATACTAATAAATTAGCAATAAATACTAATAAAATACTAACTAATAAAGTATGGATTCATTCTAATAAAGTACTAATGAAGTACTAATACAAAATAATAAAGTATGGATTAATACTAATACAATACTAACTCTAATAAAGTATGGATAAATATTAATGAAATAATAACTAATAAAATATGGATTATTCTAATAAAGTACTTATGAAGTACTAATTAAAAACAATAAAGTATGTATAAATACTAATAAAGTACTAACTAAAGTACAAAAAATATTAATTAAGTACAGATAAATACTAATTAAATAATAACTAACAAAGTATGGATTCATTCTAATAAAGTTTTTATGGAGTACTAATAAAAAACAATAAAGTATAAATAAATACTAATAAAGTACTAACTCTAATAAAGCACAAATAAATATTAATAAAATAACAACTAATAAAGTATGGATTCATTCTAATAAAGTACTTATGAAGTACTAATAAAAAACAATAACGTATAAATAAATACTAATAAAGTACTAACGCTAATACAGTATGGATAAATACTAATAAAATACTTAAGTAACACTGATAACAAAAACTATAAAGTAGTAATAAATACTAGTAAAGTACACCATATATCCAATACCAATAGAGAGTATTGATCCCTTTAATTGAGACTGGTTCTTATTTGTCGTGTGTCGGGCCGGCCAGCAGGTGGCGTTTTTGTTTTTGGGAGAGAGGGCAGCTGGATGTGCTGCTGGTCCATAAACACACACGGCTCATACTAATTAGTGCAGGAACCTCCGAGACGTTCACTATGGCAGGCGCTCGGGAGCTTCAGGAAACAAAACGGCGTCAGGCCGCGAGCCACGCCACGGCCCGTGGGATTCCGTCTAATTAAACCCGGCCAATTAGCTAAAGGTTCTGGAGGACTTTGGCATGTTTGCCTAACATCTTAACCTCCTGTGTTTGCTGCTCACCGGCTCGGGGTGCGCTGGAGCCAGACTCTTCTGTTTACACCAAACAGTTTGAGAAGCCCGTGCAGTCGTACTCACACCAATTAAACACCATCACTTTCAGAACGGAGAAACTTACACGGCCTCCGCGACCCTAAATGTGACAGCACACCCGGCTAACTACCCCCCCCCCCAAAAAAAAAAAAAAAGTTAGAACTATTTTCAAAGAGCAGCGTGGGTAAAAGTTTGTGCCCTGCGCGTGGACCAGCTCACCGGAGGACTTGTGCTGTTCGGCTCGGCAGGCCGGTGAAAGAATGAATGGATTTGAGTTTTTTCCTCCAGTTTCCGTCGCAGCCGGCCAGTTCTTTAAAGAAGCGCCTCCTCCAGAATCCCTCCGGCTTTCCCTGAACGCTGGCCAAGTCCACTCCATCTGTCAGCTCGCTTATTAGTCTGGACCGCTCGGTTCTGACTCTCTGGCAGGTGTAAAAGCGATGCCACATGGCACTGGGGGAAGACGGTTCATTATTAGAACTGACAGATTATTGTGGTTAAAAGCTCGCCTGTGTGTGTGTGTGTGTGTGTGTGTGCGTAAAAGTGACGTGCTCTACCTCAAAGGATTGTGCAGTGTTTATTGTTACGCTAAACGTTAAAGACGTGACTCACTATCACAAACACGAGAGCCCGACACCAAGCAGATCAGCCACACGGAGACTCTAAGGGCTGTTTGGAAAAACACGACGCGAAAAAAAAAAAGGTTTTTAAATATGAATAATAAATTAGAAAAATATTCCTTTTTAGAAACATTACAAAGATATGAAACAAAAAATATATATACATTTTTATAAATAAAAATAACTGATCTGCTGACATTTTCCCCCCCAAACACGGACGTTTTTGTTCCCAAAAGACTGCATTTTTAACTCGAAATGCTTCTGCTGATTAAGTGATATATAGATAAAACATTTTATTAATATGAGACAAACCTAAAATAGAAACAAGAGCTCGTGAAGTTTGGCTCCGCTGTTTTATTTCTTCCGTTTACAGAATTTCCGCCCATAAACATAAATATTTAGCGCGCGACGTCGTTTCCACGAGACGCAGTAATAATTGGGACTCCACTAGGTGGCGCTTTTTAAAGTCCGTTCTAACAAAAAAAAAACCTCTGCATTAAGTTACTTGCATTATATATATATTTTTATGCATTTGAGGTATCTGAAGGACGTTACGGACCAGAAATCATGGGAAAAAAGGACGTCAAAATCGACTCCGAACTACAAATATAAATATTTTAATATAATACAAATAAAACATCTTAAAAAAGTTTTTTTTAAAAACGCCTTTCCTGCTCAGAAAAAGGTAAACGATATCAGGTAGACAGGAGCACGACGTTTCAGCGTCTCGAACAAGATTACATTTATTAGGTTTAAGCTTTTACTTAAATATTATTTTCTTATTAATTATTACTAATATTAAAAACATTTTTAGGTTCAGAGGGAAATAAATGACGTGTTGAAAATACAATAACTAGGGGACCACCGGGACTGCGGTGGCCTAGCGGTTAAGGTATTGGACTCTGTACGTGAATGAACCTGAAGGTCCTGGGTTCGAATCCCACCTCTGCCAAGCTGCCACAGTTGGGTCCTTAAGCAAGACCCTTAACCCACAATTGCTTGAATTGTAAGACCGTATGAGTCGCTCTGGATAAGGGCGTCTACTAAATGCCGTAAATGTAAATGTGCTGGTCCTGTGGGAGTCCTGACCATTAGAGAACAGAGTAATGGGACGAACAGAGTATGGAGAGAAGCAAATGGATAATAGTGCCATAGGACTGCATATTTACTTTGTTCCCTTTAGAGGTTGTGTGGTTTGACAAGACGTGTCCGATCGTTTGCGTAAGACTGCACTTGTGTTGCGTAGTCAGTGGTTTAAAGGGCGAATTTGGATATAAGATAAATACTCATCAGAAGCAAAATGGGAGCAGTGATTTATCCCGAGAGCTTCTACTTGATGGCTGTGATTTAAACGTAACTCTGATGTCAAAATCCTGCAGACTGGGTTTGTATAACAGCGCTGCATTGGATAATATCCCCCAACAGCCTTTCTACATTACCCCCTCCACCACCCCCAACATTGACCTCAATAAGCAGGATATAAATGGGAGCTTTCACTTATCAAGGACCTAAATTTCTTTTTAATTTCAAATATTAATGGATTAATGGATTAACCATTAAGTCTCAGTGGTAAAATATGCAAACCCTTGTGCGTAACAATTGACAAACCTCTTCCTGTCGTGCTCTAGCGTCTCGCTTGTTTTAAGGCATGGATGTATTTCATTTCAGAGGGTCATGGAAAGAACATTTGAGCAGTTTCACGGAAGTACGACCCTGGTTTGTCTGGTGCTTAATTAGGCAATTATAGCAGCGATCCTTGAACAAGACCGTGCTGCACTCTGGCTCTTCAGGACTCGTGTGCTTTGTGGTCTGGACTTTGTGAGCAGCAGCTGTCATGAGGCAGTAAATCAGACCAAACCATGATCCAACATGAGAAGAGTCTTTAGTGTTAGTTTGCTCTTTCTTTCAAGCATAGCATTTTTCCAGACGGGTTGGAGCCTTCTGCAGAATATTATCCAGGAGGATTTATGGCACGTCTTGGCGTTTTTTAGAACTGGAGCTCTTTATTTGCACCGTGGTTTCCTTTGCGGTAACACTAGGGATGCGCTGAAATAAACGGATGAGACTGAACCGCAATGGTACTTTGACCACACCTCAAGCCAAGAATGACTGATTTGTTTTTGTTTCCTTTTGTGTTTTTGGATTGGCACGATGATAAATATTGATACCTGATAGCATTTATTCCAGATCATTTGTCTAATGTCTCTGAAGAAGATGGTGAAACGATTCCCCTGTCAGACTTTCAGATCTGAGCTCAAAGTCGGTGAACTAAGATGCACCCGAGCGACACCGTTACTGCTTTGGCCATATTGAGCCACTTAAACTGCAAATGTCTGGTGTGACGGCTGCTTTAAACAATCTGCTGCTGCTCAAAATGAAAGCATCTGCACCGAACGGCACAGGATGGCAAAAGTGTTCTCAATACTTTCTCGTTTTTTATTATCATTAAAACTATTTTTAAAGTGCTTGATTTTGTCACTTGTGTGTCGCTTTGATTCCAGCATTGAGTTACACCTCCAACCCCAAACACCACCACCACCACCCTCCGCCAATCGCCAGTGTATTAAACCCTCTCTTTGTTCGACAGCATTTCAGTACACTAAATTGCAACTGTAAAATATGTGCATTAAGCCTGAGACTGTGCTAGCCTAGCGGTTAAGGTACTGGCTTCTGGACCAGAAGGTCCAGGATTTAAATCCCACCTCTGCCAAGCTGCCACAGTTGGGCCCTTGAGCAAGGCCCTTAACTCACAATTGCTTGGATTGTAAGATTGTATAAGTTGTAAGTCACTATAGATAAGGGCGTCTGCTAAATGCAATGTAAATGTTCAGCCAGCCGGTGCTCTATCTTTCTATAATAATATAGGCAAACTTCATTTCTACAGACCTTTCCCTTTTCTCTTCTACTTAACACAATAATATATTAACATGCATGTAAAATGTAATGTCTTTTTTTACTTCTGATCAAAAAACTGAGTCGGCTCCACCAGTCACATTGTTGATTGTGGTCAGTAGGTTCACCATGTAGATGATTGAAGAGTGAAACAGCATGTAGATCACCAGTTGTTGCTCAGACTCTGGAGACAGTTCAGAACTCAAACAGGTGTGAGTTTGGGCGACTTAGACTCAGAACACCGGACCTGACTGGATAGGCGCTGGAAGGCAGAACCAAGTAAGACACATGCAACTCATTTTTCTCTCTCTTAGTTTACTGGGTGGTGGATCGTTCCTAGTACTGAGTGTAGTATTAGTACTAATGAGTTTCTTGCTGTTACTTCTCACTCATTTTGAATATGATATGTTAACTTGAGCAGCTCGTCTCTCGTGGCATGTTGCTTTTTTAAAAAGTGGATTCTGGAGAACTAAAATATTGTGTTTTTAGTTTAAACAGAAGTCTGTGTTAAGTCACTATACTTTTTGGTGTTTATACAGGTACTCCTCGTTTCATGAAGGCCTGACTTTATAATGGGAAGCCGATAATACATGTAAATAAAGCTGTGGTTGTGTTGTTTTTTACTTTCAATACATTATTCATTAAACAACACGATATTCAACACTTTTTTTAAATGGTTTTGCCTGGTGGTTTATTGTAAAGGTTTTAAGCATGTTTAAGGTATGTTACAGACTACGATGTTCTCCAGCACTTGGCAGTGTGTGACGTAGGGAGTGAGGCATGCTGGGAAATGTAGTGAGGAGAAGCCATTTGCGGTTTCTCTAAAGGATGTGACTTGGCCATGTAACAAATAACAACATAAATAAAATGTACAGCATTTAGTAGACATCCTTATTGGAAATAATGTTTAAATACAATATTACAGGGCACAATCCAACTAGTTGTGGGTTAAGGGTCTTACTCAGCAGCCCAACATTGGCAATTTTGCCAGTTTTAGTTATGTTACCTTGCTTGTACAAAGATGCTGGCAACCTCGCTAAAAATATATTATATCTCAACATTTTTGTGAGTAGTGCAATTAAAATTTATATGCGTTTAGTAATTTCACACCTCCTTTTGGATTCTTAGTTGGGCTAAATGAAATGACCATGTTGTTTCAAAGCTATTGTGTATACAGTGTGTCTTTCCTGTACAGCATCTCCATAGAATCTTGTAACTACACAAATAACCACCTAACAACTGCACAACACTTCACAGATGTACAGTGGGGGACCAATGTTTGGAATGGAACAGATTTTGGTTTTCGCAAAGTTTTCTGCATCAGTTTTTATGGAGGCAATTTGTAATAACTCCAGATTGTGAAGAGTGATCAGATGAATTGCAATTAATAAAAAAAAAACTGCATTTCCGCCCTACAAAATGGCCCGCTAATGTCATTTGAGTGATGATTTTGTTAGCGTGTGAGAAAAGCTTAATAAGGACAAGATAGCTGATATCACTCTGTCATGCTGAGTGCTACCATGAGTAAACCAACAGTAAAGCTTCCTAAGATCACTCATGTGTGGGGTTGCTTCTCATCCAGGGGCAAATTTTGGCCGAAGTACACTGCCATGAAAAAGGAATGATATCCAAACATCATCCAAGAGCAACATCTCCCGATGGTCCAGGAGCAGTTTGGAGATAAACTTTTTTTTTTTTAAGGATGATGCTCTATGTCATTAAAGAAAAGTGATAACCAACTGGATCGGTGAATAAAACATGGAGATTTTGGGTCCATGGCCAAGAAATTCCACAGATGTTTGTTTACTTGGCTTTTGTAACGTCTCCATCGGCCGTCCCAGCGACACACACAAGGCTACATCCACACACAAGTTCATCCCAAGACTAGTCATTCATATATATATATATATATATATATATATATACACACACACACACGTCAATGCCAAATTAGAGTAATAAATTACCCTAACTCTTTGGACTGTGGGCGTAAATGGGGAGGACACAGGCCGCTCCACCCTGGGATTGAACCCGGGATCTTGCTGTGAGGCAGTGGTGTTACCCATTGAGCCACCCGAAACGACACAGATCAGTGTCCCATTGAGAA
>JAVSBV010067131.1:0-10391 GCA_033117975.1 Parotocinclus spilosoma
GTGTGTGTGTGTGTGTGTGTGTGTGTGTGTGTGTGTGTGTGTGTGTGTGTGTGTGTGTGTGTGTGTGTGTGTAGTTTTATTATTTAATTTGTCAATTTGATTTCTAAGGGTGATTTAATCCATAAATTGTGCTCTTCAAAGCAAATTGCTGTCATTTATTGTCCTTTTTTGTTTATTTTTCTGAAATGGAGCTATTAGGCATTTGAGTAATTTGTAAGTTGCAGTTAATTCTTATATAAAACATCTTGGCTGCACAAGCTGGTTCGGGCCCTTTTTCTGTCTTGGTCCACTCAAGATTTTCTTTATCGCATTTGTTCTTTCTATTCACTGTTTCTTTAGATGGGAAAGTCTTTAGGACTTTTTAAGGATTTTTAAGAGACTTACTGCTGTGCCTGCTTATTTCCTGGATGTTTTTATATGTATGTGTGTTTGTTGGTTTATTCTCACTTTCTGTTGTTACTATCATTTCAGAACTCGTCAACTTTACCAAAAGTTTGGTTCCTATCGGTGGTGTCAGGGCCTTTAATTGGTGTAACACGTGACCAGCTGCCTCTAATTAGGAGCGCCAGGTGAATGAGGTGAGGCCTGTATTCTGACCTCGCCTTAATAACTTAAAAACTTGAATATTTGCCTTGCATTTTGAGATTTTTTGGTAATATAATATAATCTCAGAAGTGACGATGCTTTAAATTAGTAACTTAAGTTTAAGATTCTGCTTTATTGCGTTATGGAACTCCTGCCTTAATGGTTAGTGTACAAAGTTTGTGATGCATGTTAAATATTTGCCTTAATTATGAGTTATGTAGCAAATGTTTTCATATAAAATTATAAAACTATTTAATTTGTTTTAATATTAGTTTATTTAACGTGTTTGACAATGGTCAGTTTGTCCATTAGATTTTTTTTGTGATAGTGATTTAATCCTTAATTGTGCTACTCAGAAAGCAGATTATACTTTTTTTCATTTTTCTTTTTATGAAATTTAGCTATAAGGCTTTTGAGTAATTTGTAAGCTGCAGTTAATTCTAATATAATACGTTTTGGCTGCACAAGCAGGTTTTGTATTTTTTCCTTATCATATTTGGGGACTTTTTTCTCTTCATGTTCTCTAGAGTTTCATGGGAAAGTCTCTAGGACTTAATTTTATGGATACCCTAGAGGCTTTATATTTGCTTAAATTTAGATAACCTTTATTTGTATATTCAAAAATTTAGAATGTAACTAGTTTAACATGAGAAATATTTTCATTTAGCGTATTTACCCACGTTGTTCCTTCTAAATAAGGATTTATAAGAGACTTGCTGCTGTGCCTGCTCATTTCCTGGATTGGTGTGTTTAATTGGTTGGCTGGTTTATTCTCACTGTTACAATAGTTTCAGAACTTGATAACTTTCCCAAAAGTTTGTTTGGTTCCCATAGGTGGTGTCAGGGGCTTTAATTGGTGTAACACGTGACCAGCTGCCTCTAATTTAGGAACACAAGGTGGATGAGGTGAGGCCTGTATTGCTTTGGAGTTCAGTTGTTAGTCATTTAATATTAGAAATGTGGTTTAAACTCGACTTTTGGTCAGAAAAGTATTTGACATTTAAAGTGTATTTTAATGTTTCAAGTCTTACTTTATTGTAATAATGAAGCTGTGTTGTTCTTCTCTTTATACTTGGGACATGAGACAGATTGTATTCTACCAGTAAGGAAATTAGAGTTTACTGTTCATACTAATTATAGTCATTTTCCTCTTTAATGTCTGCTTAGTCTTATTTTCTTATTATGTAAACATGGAGTTTATGAATCCAGTTTATAAATAACTTGTCGTTCTGCCAAGCCGTCGACATGACCTGTTCCCTCTTGGGCCACACCAGCTGCTGCTCCTTTAACAGCTGAGCCGGTGAGTTACAGAAATATCTACTGGGATTAATGGTTATTCTGTGAATTAAGTTTAGATCTTGGCGTTCATACTTTTACTCATATCTCACCTGTTATCTGGTATGTTCAAAATTAACTTGAGCTGGATAAATATCACTTATAATCCTGTTTGTTTTGATTTAAAAAAAAAAATCTATTTTGTTTTCTCCATAATGGTCTTCATTACACTGCTCACAAATGGAGATGCAATTATGGAATATTTCAGTTTTGTCCCTAATGGGGATGGGGGTGAGTGTGTGTGTGTGTGTAATGTATAGTTATTTATAATTTAGCATTGGTGTATGCCCCCTGTTTGTTCTGTTCTGCTGTGGCATGTGAAGTAATGAAAGTAATGATTAAATCTAATGAATTTGAATGTGTATTCTAAACTCTAATGTGATTTGGTCTAAATGATTGCGCTGTTTAATTTGTATTGTCTGTAGTGTAACTTCAGTGGACTGGAAACTGTCTAGCATAACTGCAACACTGTTCCTCTGCATAGCTTTCACTAATAATTATTACCATTTAATTTTATATGGACAATGAAATAGTAACAATGCAATGTTCAGAAGTTGCGTTTGATGAATACTAATGTAAAAGCATTTAAAATGATTAAGTACCATACACGCTATTTTATTTTTAATCAGGATCCTAAAAGAGAAGGATGTGGTTCCTCCTCCGAATGCTGATAATGGGAACTGTAATGTCAATATTGCACTCCTTATTGATTATATTTTATATGCATTATACTCGAAACAATTAGTCTAGTTATATCATATCACAAGGAATCTTTAATTTTCAGGCAGGCTCCAGTGGAATAAAAAACGCACATGAGATGAGTAACTTTTTTTTTTTCTCTCAAACATCATGACTGTCACTGAAACTTATTGGTTCGTCTCTAGGAAAAAGTCGTGATTGTTACATGTAATGCAAAAAAATATATAGAAGGTAAAATATCTACTAAACAACCCATATCACTAAAGAAAATATTTATTTCTAATCATGTTAAATGTCTTTTTCATTATCAGGAGGAAGCTCTGAGTGACGCTAAGATGCAGCAATATGAGGACGATGAGCTGTGGAGTTCCCAGGAAAAACTAACTGATGTTACCCTGCTGAGAAACGGCATCAAACTGAAGTACATTTTCCAACTTATACTTTGTTTACCCAAGTAATTTATAAAAGTACTTTTACTGTAGATTCAATATCTTTTATATCCTCTTAGTATACTCTTAATTATGTTTAGCTTCTGTGTAATTAATGTGTTGGTTTTAATGTCATCCTTATATAAAAATCTTGCTTTTTAAGGAGGTTGGTCTTGGTTTTTGGTCTTGGTTCACAGTTTTACCCTTAACACATTTAGGGATAGCTCTGCTGACCGGTCGGGGCATGAGGACAGACTATTTCTGAACAATTTTGGGCTGTTCCAGCTGTTTCTCCTGTAACTGCTCTAAGCAGGTGAGTTTGGTTTAATGGCATTAATTATTCTGTGAATTGTTGGAGATTAAATCTTAGTTATTATCCTGTTATTTACCAGCACATTCTGTTTTCTGATTGGTTAACCTGTCCATTATATTATTATTTGCTTCATTAACGTAGTTTGCTCTAATACTTTTGTGTATTATTTAAATATAACTTGGTATATGAATTCAGTTTAATGTTAACACCAGTTCATCTGAGCACATGGTTATATTGTTTTTATAATGACTAATGTATATTTGTATCCCTACACATTCCTAAACTTTCTCTCTGCTTAAACTTTCAGACTGGTTTTGATGCAATTATTAATGATCTAATAGCTCTATTTATGTGGTATGTAGACACTATTTTAACAGAAGCTGTTATTTTAACAAGTCACTTTTCATTTGCTTTAGGATATATAGTTTTGTATTTGCCGTAATTGTTTCATATTCTTTACTATAATCCTGTTTTACCATCAGTTTGATAAATAGT
The DNA here is from genome assembly GCA_033117975.1 of Parotocinclus spilosoma. Classification (NCBI taxonomy): domain Eukaryota; kingdom Metazoa; phylum Chordata; class Actinopteri; order Siluriformes; family Loricariidae; genus Parotocinclus; species Parotocinclus spilosoma. The sequence goes on from JAVSBV010067131.1 coordinate 3,856, forward strand.
AAAAATGCAACAAAATACAAAGTTATGAAATGTAGGTTAACTGATTTGAGAACTGTTCTCTAAATGATTTTCAGTCTAAATGTTAATATTTTTATGGGATGGGAAACAGGATCTTTTATGAATGTCAAGCACTTTTAATTCTCTGTATTGGATCTATTTCATTGTTCCTGTTAAATTAAATGAATAGTGAAATTAAATCTAGGCTCGAATATAAACACTTAAAATATGAATTTAAGGAATGAATTCTTAAGTAAAAGCTTTTGACCTGATCCTGTTAGAGATATAATACAATCTATCGTTTTATCTTTAATCAGGATAATTCGTTAAGTGTTTGACCCCAGCAGTAAAAGAGAAGGATGAGGTTCCTCCTGCAAATGCTGATAATGGGAACTGTAAGGTCACTATTGCACTTTTAATTAATTATATTCTATATACATTATACTCTTTTGATTATAATTATGACATGATTCATTTTTATTTCAATTCAGGCAGAATCCAGTTCCAGTGGGAAGAGCCAACAAAGATCAAGCTCCATTTCTACATCCTTATACTGAGATCACAGTTCAGAACATTTAACTTAAATTAATAATTCTTCTACACCCTCTAAAGATTCTTTATAATCATGTTTTCTTTTGTCATTTCAGTTTAATCTGCATCCTCCAGTGAAGCATCATCTCCTCCAGTGTCACTGGGGAAAAACTCTTATGAAGCACCAGCAGCTGTAATGTTTATAGTAAAATGTTACATATTTAATCTTTATCTGGTTCTTAATTTAATGACCATGTCATGAGTAACTATGTCCATTCTTACTTTCAGTTTCATCCTTAATTGGATGTTGATCAGACCCAGTGTGAGCCTGCTTCTGGTTGGAGGTTCGAGGCCAGCTGCTAGTGTCCTGCTTTAGAGTGGACTTTGTAAATAAGAGGAAGCTGACAGAGCGAGCAGTGAAGGAACCACTAGCTTTGAGTTTAGCTAAACAAAGGTTCTAGTTTTGGTATTATATGTATATAGTAATAATTAATGTATATAATTACTGCTTAATGATTAACACTGCTGCTTGTTTACATCTATGCTTAATAAAGGAACTTTATCTGAACTTTAAGCCGTGTCTCTCCCTGCTGAACTCTTCCACATACACAGAAATCTTTGTATAGAAACAATTTACTTCTGCGTGTTGCGTTGGTGCTTTTGCGTGTTGCTTCTGTTTTGCATTGCTTTTGTTGCTTCTGTTGTGTTGCTGCTCTTCCATGCTTTTGCTGCTCTTGCGTTGCTTTTGTGTGCGGTTGCTGCTTGCCTGTGTTGCATTGCTGCTCTTGCTCTGTTGCTGCTTTTGCTGTGATTGTGTTTTGTTGCTGCTTTTGTGCTGGTTTTGCTGTGATTGTGTTTTGTTGCTGCTTTTGTGCTGGTTTTGCTGTGATTGTGTTTTGTTGCTGCTTTATGCTGATTCCTCTGCTTGTCTGATGTGATTTTGCTGGATTGTTGAGTTGTAAAAGTTGAGTAATGCAGGATGTCGTTGTTGGAACTGGTTCACAATCTGAAATTTGTCCGTGCCTTTTCCAGCATGTTCATGTATTTTGAATTTGCTTTTGTTTTGAAATATGCATTTGCTATTAATGTGATGTTGCGGTTTCGCATTTGTTCGTTTTTGCTCGTGTTTGCTCGTTCTGGTTTTGCTGTTGGTTTATTTTACTTATTAGCCTAACTCGAGTTAAGATGTTATCCTGGATTAGGTAACCCTCGGTGTTGGCTCTTCTGAAGCTGACTGAGTCATAATGGAGCTCAGGGTCAAGCCCTCCCTCTGTTTATCAGTCCTGACTCTGTTCTCTTTGGCAGGTTCTCCCCTGTAAGGACTTTGAGGTTTATCCTCTTCCTTTGTTCTACATCAGGTGAGCTCTGGACTGGACTTGTTGGAGGACAGGTTGGATCCCAGACTGTTTGAATTTAATACGTGTGTGTGTGTGGGGGGGGGGGGGTTGGATGTTTTTCTTTAGACTATTAGAAGTAATGTTAATTAAAAACACAAGGAAATATTGTGGTAAAAGCTTTAATCTGATGGTTTCTGATTGGTCAGTGGTCTGGTTTCTTTTTTCAGGTGTCCCTGTACCAGATGATTTGTTAACAGCGCCAAGTAAGTTAAAAATATCTACTGGGATTTGGTTATTCTGCGATGCTGCTTTTCTGAACGATTAACATGCCTTCGATCATGATGTTTAAAACTGAGACTCCTGTTTTGTTAGTTTACTAAATTCTATTGTATTTTTAGTCTGATGGCTTAAATTTAAACTTCTGTCTGTATTGTTTGCTGTAACACAAGTTACTTAAATTTTAGTTAAATAACATTATTCTAGGGCAGTTTTGGTAATTAAGTGATTTATAAAACTGTATATTGGTGATTTGACTATTTATACGTTTATTTTGGTTACATTTATACGTGTTATATTTTGCAAACTTCTTCCTCTCTATAAAATGTTAATATTTATCTTGTTTCTGTATCTAACATTTAATTCTATTTTGTTACAGGAACACACCTGCCCTACTCTGATCTTATACTCTTTATTAAATGTAAAGACCCATAACTCCTACCCATAATCCCCCTGTCAGTCAAACCTGAACAAATAACTGAATGTTTCTGATTTGAATGATTTCTCATTTGTTTGATTTTTGCTGTGATTTTATTAAATCTTTTTTTAATCTGTATATTTATCTATTTATTCTCAGAGCAGCTTTGAGTCTGGGCTTCCTCTGCCGTCTCGTCTTCTGTTAACATTTTAATGTTTTTCTCTACACTTGTATAACCTCAATTGTTTCGCTTCTTTCAGGCTCCTGGTTTTTGCCCCTGTGGTGAATTTTTGGACTTGGGATCCTCCCTCCCTCAGTTGTGATTGCAGCACCGGACCGAAGGCATCATCGAGGAGGACGTCTGTTTACCTGTTGTGCTCCTAGTGTTTCTCATTTAATGTTTGATTTGTTTATCAACAACATTTAGCTAAAGTGGATGTGGTTCTTGTTGCCATGTTGGATGATTTGGTGACGTTGTTTTTTGGGTTGAGTCTGATTTGTTGATTGTAACGTTTGTCATTTCAAGTTCATTCTTGATTTGTTTGGTTTAGGTGTTTTTTGATAAAGTATCTGGACTGGACTTTGCTCCTGGACAAATGGACAGCGACCGAGGACTGCAGCACCGGGTCAACTGGAGCTTCTAATCAATGTGCTTTTGGTTTTTGTTCAGTGTCTTTAGTTGTTCCTCAAACATTTAAATCTTTGTTTTCTTGGTGCTCAGGATTTTATTTAATATGATCAACTTCAAAATCTTTTACAAGGTTTTAAGCAATTCTGAAACATTTGAGGTAATTTATTTTTGTCGATGTTGGTTGTTTTAACTTTCTAATGTTTTTTGCATCTTGACTTTGAGGCTCTGAAAAGTTGGTGGGTTTTTTACATCGGAAGGTTCAGAATTGGTGTTTTCTGATTGAATAACTTTTTTCGAGACCAGGTTTCTGCTTTATCATGTGAATGACTTTGGATTTGGTTCAAAAGGTTTAACATTGTTTTGGTTTTTTTTGGTTACAGTTTGGTGTAACCCACATCTCAACCTGGGTTTATGTGAAAGGTTTTTGAGTTTTTTGTCCGAAACATGTATCAACTTTTCTGTTTGAACTATTGCAAGCTTTCTGCTTTTTCTCAGGGTTTTTCCCCCTCATTCATCATGTAATCTAGTGTTTGATTTTTGATTCTGAGCTCTTCTGATTGATCCACACTTATTTGCCGATGTTCTTTCTCATTTACCTTTTTCTCTAATAGGAACTTGTGCTATAACTTCTAAACATGTTGTTTGTGGGTTTATAAATTCAATACCTTGAAAATTTCTTTTGCCCTTGGTACCATGTTCTGACTTTATACTTTTTGTTCTGGGTTGAGTAATTTTAAATCAATAATTTGTTTAATCTGAATTATTTCTGTGTTGGTGTATTTTTTTTGGTACCCGATTTGGGTTTATATTAAGCTGATTATAATTTTTTTTTCTGGGTCAGAGCTCATCACTTGGAGAAAGCACTAGTTTTGGTCTAAATTATTGAATCTTGTAATCAGACTTTCTGTATTTGTTAGTGAACTGCAGTCATTAACAGATACAGGATTATCTGATCTGGGTTTAGTTCAGTTCTCATCTCTAACAATGGAAACCAAGAGAAGTTCTGCTTTATTCTGAAATACCTTTTTATTCTGACTGCTAAACCTCTGTACATTCCCTCATCCAGATTTATTGTTCATTTTATAAAATTGCTGATTAATTTATCTTAAGTTTATCCTCATGTGAAAGGTTTCAGCTTTGATTTAAAAACAAGGTTTTTGGTTCCAATTTTTAATGTTTTCTCATTTGCTCCTCTTTTATAGGAGGGTTTTTTTTTCTCATTTCTTCAATTTATCTGGTCTGAACTTTCACTCAAAGGTTAGTGATGACCTTGGTCGCTAAAGGTTGTGTATAAAAAAAAACTGATGATCTGTTATAGCAATATTTTCTGATTTTCCTGTGTAGCAGTTTTAACTGTGCTTCTCTTCTCCTGCTACTAACTTAACTTTAGTTTATACCTCTTTTCATTGTTTTCTTCCTATTTAACTTGTTCTTTAATATAGATTTTTTGTTCTCAGGTTAGAGTTCCCTGATTTTATAACCATGTTCTCCTTTTAAAGTGTATTCTTCCGGTCTCTGTTTGTGAATAAATGCTGCGACTTGGGTTAAGAATCAATCTCTAAAAGTGGTTTAAAATTGTTTTTTATTTTAATGCTATTTCTTTAAATAAATGTTTTTTTTTATTCGTTGATGTTATCCCTCCCCTCCCAGTAATATTAATGAAGTATTTAATCCTGTTTAAAAAATGTTTTTGTTTGTAAACTATAACTGGAATGTAAATCATGTTACCATTTTAAATGGTTTCCTGGCTTTTTTTGTTTGTTTTTCTTGTTTATAATGAACTTTTTTCTTTTCATTCCTAAGCGTTGGTTTTAGTTACTACAAAACTAATCTTTGATTTTAAAATAAATGAGGGGGGGGGAGTAGTTCAGTCCGTTAAGCTCTCCACGTGAACTGTAGCATCATGTAAACAATTTAGAAATGCTTGTTTAAAATGTTACTATAATTTATGCTCTGCTCTAATCCTGTTAATAAAATCTCTGGTCTGGTTTTTTTTTTTCTACATTAGTCTTTTAGCCAGTGGCGGCTGGTCCAAAAAAAACCTAAGGGGGGAACAATAAATGCAGTGATATATTTATTTTAATATATGTAAATTCTAACATGGATATTAGAGCGACAGTATGAATAAACATAAACACATTTCTAATTATTTAGCAGTTCGTAATTATTTCTTTTAAATATCTGAACAGTTTTAAGGGGGCCCCTATTGGCCAGCGCCACTGGTTTTAGCTGTAACCTTGAGGCAGGAGGTTTAGCTTTAATGTTAGTCCAGTAGCTTTTCTTATTCTCACTTCTTTAACGTCCCCATCTTAGTCCAGTATTTAAAATACACACTGCTGTTCTTAGATTACTTCTAAAGGGTGCTGAAATAAAGCACATCAACCCCCAAATCACCCCCCCCCACCCACACACACACACACACTAATAACATAGCAGCTCTAAAGAGACAAACCCACAATAAATATTAAGTGATTTATAATAACCACGGTGTTGCTCTTTACCCTTATTATAATCCAGCCAATCAGGAGTTAAAACTCTTTGACAGGTTGGCAGTGCCAGGCGGTGATGATGACGTCACGATGATGGTTAAACGCTAAACACGTGAACTGATTACAGTTTACTCTTTATTATTAGCGCTGTCCCGGAGTTTCACACACACTCCGCTCACATTGGTTGCTTTCACAAACAACGAACTAATGTTTTCTTCATGACTTCTTTTCTAATATATTAACGCCTCTTTTTTACTTTAAAAAGCGTCCTGTTTAATATATTTACATATGATTATTATTATATTTATTATTAGTTTTATTATAAGTATTTCTATTAAAGATAACGTTAACATTCAGACAGTTTTGTACAGATTAAGTTTTTGATTAAAATCTTTTGCTTATGAGCCAAAAAGTGCCTCTGGATTTTATAGAGTTATTTACATTTAAAAAAACAAAATGAAGTACCTGAGTAAGTTTTTTTTATTCTTTTTATTTACTTGTTTTGCATTAACTGAATTTCTTCTTGTTGTTATTATTCTAATCCTCTTCTTGTAATCTCATTATTTGTACGTTGATTTATACCGCATTTATTAGGTTTTGTCTTTACGTACCTGTCGGGCTGGGGTGGGTTATTGATGCTGGGACCGGTCACTTCTCATGGTACCTGGATCCGGATCCGCCGCCGCTACCTTTTGTTGGATTCGATACTGGAGCTGCTGGTTTGGAAGCTGGAAGAAGAAACCTGTTAACTTACCTCTGTACTACTCACCATGCTGCTGTTCTCTCGTTCTGATCTTAAGAGTTTAAAACAGAAACTCCAGAGAAGAAAACGTAGAGAGAGAAAGAGAGGAGCAGGG
>JAVSBV010067152.1:0-10390 GCA_033117975.1 Parotocinclus spilosoma
TCAGACGCCCTTATCCAGAGCGACTTACAACTTATACAGTCTTACAGTCCAAGCAGTTGTGGGTTAAGGGCCTTGCTCAATGACCCAACTGTGGCAGCTTTGCAGAGGTGGGATTTGGTAGCTAGGCTACCACAGTCCCTGCACCTGGATGAATTGGATTCCTGATTATGAGCAGACTTCATCTCCTGATATCAGTACTGATATTTAGCCGGTCTAAAGCTCCTGTGGCTAAATGGAAGAAATACCTGATGAGAAGCCTTGCAGGAAAACTGGATCTCTTATATCAGCAAAAAAGGACCAGTGAGTGAATGGTAATGCTTTTGGAAGAAGATGTTCAGATGTGTTCTGCTAGGTTCTAAAACATGTAATACACATGCTGTGTTATTGTTATGCAAATTGTTATTGGTTGCAACACTCAGCAGAGAGTTCCAAGAAATGCTTGTCATAAATATTATGGGTTGGGCTTTCATTTCAGACCTATCATCAAGCCTAAGATCAGATCTGTAAATACTACATGGATGTTATAGCAATAATAACTGGTGGGCACACAGATTGTTTAGCAGTTTAGTATATCACTGTAGGGACTTGGTTCCCTGGGGGGCAGGTTTGGTGCCTTTGGACTTAGTTGGGCTTCACAAACATGACAGATGAGGACGAGTGAAGAATGTTCTCCACCCGACTGTCGTTCACAACACAAATGCAAACAAAATTGACAGTGGCTGGTTGTCAATGACAGGACACATCATGGGCGATGTGACAACAAATTTCCATCTGCTAAGCACCTGGAAATGGTCTAGGCAGAGTCAGGAGTGTGTAGTGAAGGTGCCACCTGTGTCTGGTGGACAATGTAACTGTGGGAGCTGCTTATGAGGTTTAGCCTAGAATAGCCCAACATGTTGCTTCTCTCAGTACAGTAATGTTTATCAGCTTCCTGTTCAATGTATCACACATTTGCTCCAGGGGAGATCTAAAAAGATGTTCAGATATGCAGCATATTTTTAAATCTAAGAATAAACATAGTCACACACACACTGACTCTGCAGCTAAAATTATCAGACTCTCTGTGTTAACAGCGTGTATTTGAACAAGAAGAATAAGCAACACAGGATGTGTGGTGAAATTTTGTGATGCACCAAACAGGGCGACGACAGTGTGGGTCTAGTGTCAACATTAGTCTGCTACTGCCTGTAGCAACTAGGAACAAAACGCATGATTCTTATCCTGTCACAAATCACACACTTCACCTCGACATAGGTGGGTTGGAACCATAGGGGCTCAGCATTGGAGACCAGTTCTTCAAGTTCTAAGCTATATGTTAATCTGAGCCACATAGTTCCGGTGGGACGCTCTGAAGCTTGGTCTGACATCCTTAACTCCAGATTTACATTCACATTTACATCATTTATCAGACGCCCTTATCCAGAGCCACTTACAGTTAATACAGTCTTACAATCCAAGCAATTGTGGGTTAAGGATCTTGCTCAGGGACCCAACTGTGGCAGAGGTGGGATTTGAACCCTAGATCTTCTGGTCCATAGTCCAGTACCTTAACCACTAGGCCACCACTGTCCCAGATGTTGGTAGCTTGAAGTTTGCACCAGGTTTGGGTACCGAAACACCTTCCATCAAAGAATGCTTAAACAGAGGTGCCCAATTCTCTCTGCTTCATGGAGTCTGGGTCATGTGTATCAGGTGCAGACCAGGGTGCCCCCATAATGCCTTTTAAGTGTGATCTGTGAAACAGGTCGCTGACAATATCAAAATTGACGTTGACTGGACATGATTATAGTAACAATCATTTTAGGTTACTGTAATGTACATATAAAAGTTACTGTTAAATTTAAAAAGTGTCTGTAGTTTAAGTCTAAAAAAGAATGAGAGTCTAAAAGTCTAAAAAGAATTAGATCAAACGGAAAGAGAAATGAAACTTTATTATAAGTCTCTTATTTGTGTCTCCCAAGACCTCAGAAATCGCATGTGTCTTCTCTTGTCAGTACAATTTGTTGGATAACTTTTCCAACAAACTACATCTTGCATCTTAAGATATTTGTTACTCTTGTTTTTAAAACAGGCACCTGATTCAATCGTACACCAAAGTTTCAGTGCCTGAAAATTTGAGCACTTTGGGGGTGGAGGTGGGGGTGGCGGGATTACTTCTGCAATCTGATTTTTAATATGCAAAATTATTTCTGTTTACGAAACAAAACGTTCAGGAATGAAAGCTTTAGTTATTAAATAGTGACTGATTTTGCTAGCTTTTCCATTGTTTTTCATTCTCAGCTTTGCTAGAATCACGGATTAGTCTCCTGACACATCAAAGATAAGCAATAAACTTAAAAAAGGTCTCCGAAGTTAATAGGCTTGTTAACAGTGTGTTGTCATACTTAGGCCTGCACTTTTCATTTAGAAAATCAAAAACATGCCACGTGATCTCAGACGCCCAGATTTATTGAAACAGGCTAACATGTCCAGTGCTGGTTAGAATCAGTTGTAACCCCCTGGAACACGTGAAACCAGAACATTTTCTACTTTTAAGTGACAGGTGTGGTTATCGTTCTCATTCAGACATGTTCGTCATCCATTAAATCTCCACGGCAACCAGATTTTCCAAGGAAACATTCCAGGAAGCCATGTCAAAGTGTACAGGGGGGAGGAGGAAAACAGGAACAGCCCTCCCTACACACACACACAACCACCCACCCACCCACCTAACACATGACCTCCTTACTATTGGAGGACAGTCATTCCTTGTTCAACTGCATAATCGGTGCTCATTTCTGAATAGACGTCAGTTTCACGCTCCTCCCCAAATACGCACAACTGTGGGGAAAGCAGCTCAAGCAGAGACAGATGTTACTCCACATGCAACCACAGGAACAGGAAACAATGCAGGAGTACACTAGCTTTAACTGGTTAAAGCCAACACGTGTCATTGGCCAATTTTCCCCCCGTAAAGAGAGTTCTTGCAAGGTACATTAAATTACTGGGACACATATTTACACTGTAGTCTGTAATGTGTTCTGCTGCTGAGACACAGCCATTATTTTCGAAGCCTGTAGACAAAAGATTATGTCTGGCCTTGGACTAGTTCTTAGAGTTCTGTTTAGTCTAGGACGAGGCTTAAAGATAGATTGTGTTAACGTTTGCCAGTGTCTTGTCTGTACAACATGAGAGTAGTATAAAGCTCGTCCTGATTCCCAAACCTGGGATTTATTATTCATTTAAATGAACAAAAAGGACTCTTATTTTAAATGAAACTACAGATACTAAAGAAAGACAAGTATACTAATATACACTAAACATAATAGTTTAATCTCTGTACAGCCCTAAAAAATCTGAAAAAAATTTTTTTTTGAAAAAGTTTGGATAGTATGGGCAGTGTTTCTTACATTTGCTTCTTCTTTTTTTAAATTGCAGACAGTATGAACCTGAGCTTTTTCTTGTGCTGTCTGGTCAGCTTCATCTGTTATTAAACATCCATTCCTACATTTCTACATTTCAGGCCTACAACACATTTCAAATAAAGCTGGAACAGTAAAGGATTCAACACTTTTTAATGTTGCCTCTTACAACATTTAAATGACAGTTTGTTCCTTTAAAAGGTGCTCCAGGGGTGTAAAAGTCTATCTAGCCCAGCAACATTTAAAAGTTTGGAATCAGCCCATTTACACTGGGTTTTATGCATCTTGAGTATCAAGACTGTATTAGGAAAGAGCCTATAAAAAATGGGTGCAAACTGATATCTGATTGCTCAAACACTTGAGGAGGAGATCTGACACTGGTTGTAGCCGCATATTGTCTCTCCATCATGTCTGTGGTTGTCAAATTTTCCAATCCTGAGCAGACAATGATGGAGGATGCACCGAGCTGGAGAACTCAAGAAACTTTCAAATTCATACAAACAATTTGGGCAGATAGCTGAACTCCCAGCAGTTTGCTCAAATTGATCTGTGCACTTGTTATGCCATCAACACTGTATTTAACATGTTTAACAACCGTCTGCGTCTAAACATTAACTCCTAAAGTCTGCGTCTTCCTCTTGGTTTAAATCAATTTAAAGATGTGATGTTAAAACGTGCAAAAGGGGTGTGTGCAAAAGTCTTGGGGATTTTATATATGTCAATTTATACTATGCTTATTATTTATTCAGTGATCATTGTAGTTTGGTCTAATGGTCAGGACCCCCACAGGACCCCCACAGATCAGGTACTATTAGGGTGGTGGATCATTCCAGGCACTGCACTCATACTGATGTGGTGGTGGTGTGTTACTGTGTGTTGAGATGGTACGAGAGAATCAGACACAGCAACGCTGCCAGAGTTTTCAAACACTGTTTACTCACTGTCCACTTTATTAGAGACATTCATCTTATTACTCCAGTTATAAATGTAAAGTCGTCGTTTTTGTTGTTGCACAGTTCTTGGTAGTGATTTTCTAATCCTTTATCATTGCTCACATGATGCTGGTGGCTGGACATTTTTGGCTACAGTATTTTCAGTCTAGCAGTGGCATTGTGGTGTTTAAAACTCCAGCAGCACTGCTGTGACTGATCCCTTCATATCGTGTCACACACTGACGGAGACATTTCGGTGCTTGGATGGCACAGCAGTCAAATTTGCTTGGAATATGTTTGAAAAATGTTTTTGTGTTACAGTTTGGGTACAACATGTCTATAGATCTGGATGAAGGTACGCAAAACTTTTTTTGCAGTTGTTTTTCTACTTTACCACCTGGGTTATACTCATAAACTGCAAAGTTACAGTTAATTTTTTTTACTATAAGGAATTCCAGGCCCCATAGCATTTTAGAACTATTACCTCCATGTACATGTTTGAGCTTTGATTCACTGTGCTTGCGAGCCAGACTCGTAAACGTATTTTCTCTCCGGATGCATGATGCATTCTTTCATGTCGGCACACCTCTGAAGACTGTCCAAGGTGTGTCATAACGGCAGGCGAAACAGTCAGGTCTCTCATTGCATGGTGGCATTCGCTATTACAGAATCATGTCAGGACACGAAAAAGCTGTACAGATGACCATTTGGATCAATATACTGTTTAATATAACCTGTTCTATTGCCACTGCTCATCTATGGAGGTTCCATGCCTGTGTGCTTTATATACTGCTCAAAAAATTAGGTGATATTTTAACATGAAATATTCCTTAATTTTTGTGAGAAGTGTACTATGGATCAGTAAGCCATGAGTGTTTTCATTTTTGTACATATAATGTGCAATTAATTTAAGATTTATAATCTATTAATTATTAGTATATTAGTTATGTGGTAAAAAGAAATCTAATTACAATACACTAAAGTACATATTTACTCAGGGACAGGACCTGAATAGTGAATTACCCTACAATAGTGCATCCCACTGCTATAACCTGTTTGTAATGAGTATTAAGGGCAATGTGGTGAATTGGTGGGTAAGCAAGAAAATCCTGGGTTTGAACTCAAGTGACTTGGATACTCTGCCTGTGTCTGTGTGGGCTTACTCCAGTTTCCACCCACTGTTCAAGGACAAGTATGTTAGGCTAAATGGAGTTTCTAAAGTGCCCTTAGTGTACGAGTATGTGAGTGTTTGTGCCCTATGATGGATTAGCACTATGGTTTATCCTGATTTGCAATGTTTCTGTGTAAGCACTAGGCTTTCTGCTGAAAAGTGAATAAGAAAATGAATGACTAAATAATGAGAACGAAGAATTAAAGCGACAGCTTTAAGTTTCTTAGTTTTAATTCAAATCCAATCTTGTATTTTATGACCAGGTGGAATGTTCTGGGTCTTTTCTGAGTCTGCATGTACTCCCCATGTCCATGTGGGTTTTCTCCGTTTACTGCGGTTTCCTCACACAGTTTAATGACAAGTATGTTAGGCTAAATGGAGTGTCTAAAGTGCCCTTAGTGTACGAATATGTGTGTGTTTGTGCCCTATGATGGATTAGCACCCTATCTAGGGTTGTTCCTTATTTGCAATGTTGCTGGGTAAGCACTAGGCTTTCCCCTGACCATGACCCTAGAATAAGTAAATAATAAAATGAATGACTGAATAATAAGAATGAAAAATGAAAAAGGTACAGAAAACTGTAAGACAGTTTCAAGTTTTTTTTTGTTTCAATTAAAACCTAATCTTGGGTTCTATCCCCAGGTGGACTGGTCTGGGTCACCTTTGAGTTACACATACTCCCCGTGTCCATGTGGGTTTTCTCTGTTTACTGCCCTGAGATCCTGTCTAGAATAAAGTAGCAGTATTTCTGTCATTATTAATTTGGTTAATATTTCTAAAGCTGCTTTGTTGCTCTGTTGTAAAAATACAGATACCGTTATTCAGAATGTGACGTCTAATCCAACGTTCATGCAGTTGTGGGTTAAAGGCCTTTCCCAAGAGCCCAACCGTTTTAACCAGGCAGTTCTGGGACCACAGCCCACCATTTCAGTATTTTAAAACGGTATGATTTTTAAAATGAATTTGTCTTAATCATTCTTTTCAGTCGGCTTTAGTGGCTTGATAATGAAAGGCAGCTGTGAGGAATTCCTGAGATCGTGGTTTCAAATCCAAGGTGGTCCTGCAAAGTTCACCCCTTACCTCTTATTACTGAGGAGTGAAAACGGACTACGTAAAACTAAGTAAGTGAACTTAAAATGCCTTGTTCATTAGTTTATTACTGCCTGTTTTAAACCCAGGATTAGCTCCAGATCCACCTAAACCATAGCTGGTTACCATAAAGAATTACATTTAGCTATTTTTTGTGCAAATGTGCCAATCCATTGTGTAACAAATGACAACGGATCATCAGTGACTTCTTCCCTGACGTTGAGTTCGGCAGTACCCCCGGTGTTCGACAATAAATGATAAAACAACACAAAAAGAAAAAAGTGGTTACAGGAATTATTATTATATGGAAATACTAACTATATGGTCCAGCCATGTCATTAGTTCCCCATTTTTTCCACTTCAGTTGATTAGCTAATTACAAGCACATACAAATGACCTAATGCTTCAAACTCTCCATCGTTATCCTTGTGGTAAGCAAAGAAAGGGAAATTCAACTTCATACTGTTGTTATTGCCATTATAAAACACAGTAAAATGGATAAATCAGATGCTATAGGGACAAACTAAGATATTATTAGTTGAAATGTAACCTCAGAAGTCTCTGCTCAACTCAGCAGGACCTCAACGTGTAAGCACATGGCTGTTTGATTATTGAATTAGGAAAATGCTGACCACACTTTGGGTTACAAAGTACAGCAGTAAGCCTGAGATAAGTTCATATAAAATGTCAGTGTAAGGGAAATACTGAACTCATCTGCACAGCTTGTGGTAGTCTGGTACTGCAGAGCTTCTCAGATTTCACTCAGGATCGATAGTTTGAGCTCCTATAATGCAGATAATGAACAGAGGCCAAGACTCACAGGCCTGAGATCATCCTTTCTGTCTGAGTCAGCACATTTCTCTTCTATCTCACAGCCAGAAAGGGACCGAGACAAAAGGGGTGGATCAGGAGGAGAACTAACAAAAGGGGAGATCAAATGGGATAACCAAGGAGAGACAGACAAGAGAGGGAAAAAGAGAACAACAATAAATACAAGAAAGGGTTTTCCTGTAGCACTCACACACTGGAATAAAACATCAAATCTGACATTTCATGTCCTGCCCAAACAAACTGTCACATCACCAGCTTCTCAACGTTAGTCTAACTCGCTAGCCCACGAATTCTGGGACCTAGATTCCCGTCCTAGTGGTGCCTTTCAGCTGGGTTAGATGTCGCACGCAGAGACCACTGGTTGTGCCTGAGGGAGTGGCCAGCCAGGAACATTTTTACTGACACTGTAACAGGGACTCCTAGCCAACGATGTGCTCATGTAGGCCTTATAATCATGAACTTTAGCTGACGATCAATTGTCATATAAATAACTGCAATTAACAATTAAATTGCCTGTTCATTGAAGGGAACTAATGAAGCACAAACCTAAAGTGAATCAACAGCCATCTTGTTTAATAGAGCCCCTACCTAGCACTACCCTACCCTTGAAAAGCATTCAAAATATACCAGAACAAATCAAAAACAATTGCATAAATAAAACATAAATTAAAACCAAAACAACTTTTGGAGTACAGAATGAATTTCTTCTAATCCAACATCCATGCAGGTGTGGGCTCGAAACCCTTCCCAAAAGCCCAACAGTTTTAACCAGGCAGTTCTGGGACTTGAACCCTGGACCACTATGCCACCACAGCCCGCCATTTCAATATTATGATTATGACTATGATTTTTTATATGAATTTGTCTTAATCATTCTTTTAAAGTGACTGAACAGCCATCTTGCTTAATAAAGCCTGTACCTAGCACTCTGTCCCAGAGTGTGTGTGTGTGTGTATGTGTTTCTTTCGTCTTGTCCAGACTTGGACAAATCTAAGTTTGTTTAAACTGAATATGTTGTCTAATCACTAATCTAATCGCTGAAAACTATGCAAAGCCAAAGCAGCACTTTGTTTATAGATAGGGTTCCATAACTACACCGTCTAAAATACGTGTTGCAAACCCAACCTTTTCTGGATCTCACCTTCTCCTCTTCGTATTTCATTTTAGAGAGATCTGTCTAAGCTGGCAAACTTTACAGCTCACCAAACCTAAAAAGAGGGAGACTGTGTTTCACGGTAATGCCCTTTGAAGTGAGAGTCAGGAGGGATTACCTTGTGTAAGCACAGCCCTTTTGTCTAGGCCTACTGAAAATGTGCCAAGAGATAATCAAGAGGCTTCAGACAGTAGGCCACAGAGAGGTACACTAGACCATCTTAGCTGGAAGGGGTCATGTTAGGTCCAGAGAATAACATATTTAATCAGAGAACATGTTTTTAGCTGGAATTTAAAAGGTACGGAATAGGAAAACAAATATGCCATTGGTTTAGATGTAGATGATAGTGTTGTTCAATGCAGTGCCATTTCCTTTCCATTAACTTGGCCTGGAACATTTCAGTAGGTGGTACATGCTAAAAATATCACCCATATGAATACTGTGAAACAAGGTTCTTCAGGACATCAATCAACTATTTAAGCTCCAGCACCTATTCTTGGAGAACATAGGGTGCAGACATAAGCATGTCCCAGACAGCACACCAACCCTGTGCAGTACCATGGGCTAACTCTAGACTTACTCCTGATCCCTCAAACTCCTCTCCATCTCTAGATCCACCTTCATAATGAGTATCGATCAATCGGAAATTTTATTTTATTTTTACATGAATTCTCCTGTTTCTGTTTTCAGCACTTAATCAAATCAGCAAATACATCAAACATAACCATGTGTAATCCATACTAATAGCATCAGGACAAAGAGTACATTGTAATGTTTTACCAAAAATATTGTATTTTTTAATGAACAAATAACATTTAAATTTATTATTAAAAAAATTGAGATTGAAGTTCTCAGTCATAGTTAATATAATCAAACGTGAAAAATAAGCGAGAACTTACATTTTCTTTATCCATGGTCTTTAGAAGATCCAGAAGATAAAGCTTCAGATTGAACATGTGACTTGTGGTCTTTCCCATTATTTTTAGAAGTGGAAATGTCGTATAGGGTAACAGGACCGAGTTAAAATCTGGGGAAAAAACATGCATTTTAAAGTACAATATTATAGATTTCTAATGAAAAAACATAGGCGTAGGTAGGATGTGGAGTGACAACAATGCAAACTGAAATTTTGAGATATTTTATATATTACATTTGCTGTTACATTCATCACTGTGCATGACACTTTGCTTAATAATAAAATGTTTATTTTAAAGTAAATTCAGTATCTATAATGTCCTGGGGACAGAAATGGCACCCATTCACTGGAATGACTCAAAACATGGCACTGCCTCCCGAATTTCCATGTGTGTGTGTGTGTGTGTGTGTGTGTGTGTGTGTGTGTATACCACTGACCTATTTTTATTGTTCCATTCCTATCATTGTCGCTGGTTCTTGGCTTATCCTCCATCATGGCAGGGGTGACCGTGGAAGCAGAAAAGGGGCCTTCAGTGACCAGTGACCTTACAAAACATAAATTTGCCTTTTGGGTTCATTCATATATTGCACAAAGCCCAGTATGACGTCTTAGTTTTTAACACACACACACACACACACACTCAAGTTTGTCTTTTTGGGGACTTAATACAGACATAATATTACTGTAGCCAATGAATTTGTTATGTTGATGTAAAAGCCCCATAAGCACATTAGTCTGAGAGTGTGTGTGTGGTGTGTGTGTGTGGGGATTAAGCCTACATATCATTGTGAAGACCAAATTTCCCACAAGGATAAAAAAAACTATTTACACCCATTCCTATCCTTGATCTCAGTAAATTAAAGAAAATATATTTCCTTTTTTTTTTTTTTTTTTATA
>JAVSBV010067163.1:0-10390 GCA_033117975.1 Parotocinclus spilosoma
AGGAAACTCGCGCTGATTAGTACACAGGGCTTAACGAGCGCAAGGGAGAGGGAGAGTGAGAAACGGGATTTCTCACATAGTGCCTCACATTTATGGAACCTTGTGATGGAATGGCACAAAGTCCAGTGTCCAATGAATTATTCTTTAGTAAATTATGTTTAGTGTTTACAAAATAATGCTTTTGATATGCTTTTTATATATGCATATTTTTGTTTTTTTGCAAATGTTTGATAATTTTTTTAATTTGATGCCTGCAACACATTCCAAAGAAGTTGGGATGGGGCCATGCTTACCACTGTTACATCACCTTTCCTTTTAACAACACTCAATAAGTGTTTAGGAACTGAGGACAGTAATTGTTAAAGCTTTGTAGCTGTAATTATTTTCCATTCTTGCTTGATGTACAACTTCAGTACTTAACAATCCAGGGTCTCTGTTGTCATGGTTTGTGTTTCACAATGCGCCACTCATTTTCAATGAGAGACAGGTCTGGACTGCAGACAGGACAGTCTACTACCCCCACTCTATTACAAAGCCACACTGTTGTAACATGTGCAGAATGTGGTTTGGCATTGTCTTGCTGAGATAAGCAGGGACGTCCCTGAAAATGGCGTTGCTTGGATGGCAGCATATGTTGCAGCATATGCTGCTCTAAAACCAATTCGGAGAGTCTTTTTCCTCTTTGGCTCGGAGTACACGACGTCCATGAATTCCAAAAACAATTTGAAATGTGGACTCATAAGACCACGGGACACTTTTCCACTTTGCATCAGTCCATCTTTGATGAGCTTGGGCCCAAAGAAGATGGCTGTGTTTATGGGTGTTGCTAATATATGGCTTTCGCTTTGCGTGGTAGGGATTTAACTTGCACTTGTAGATGGATCAATGCACTGTTTTCAGTGACAATGGTTTTCTGAAGTGTTCCTGAGCCCATGTGGTAATATCTGTTACAGAATTATTATTATTATTATTATTATTATCCAGATTCTATGAATCATTTGATGATATTATGGACTGTAGATGATGAAATCCCTAAATTCCTTGCAAATTGCACGAGGAGAAATGTGGTGAACCTCACCCCATCCTTGCTTGTGAATGACTGAGCCTTTTGGGGGATGCTACATTTATACTCTATCATGTCCAAACAGGTGTTTTATGAGCATTCCTCAACTTTCAAAAGACTTCAAAAGTCTTTTGTTGCCCCTCTCCTAACTTTTTTGAACGTGAAAATAAGTAAACATAAAACAGTAAAGTTTTATCCGTTTGAACATAATATCTTGTCATAAATATATTGTCTTTGTAGTGTATTCAACTGAATATGGGTTTTTTATGTTTTACACAACATCCCAACATCATTAGAATTGGGGTTGTATTTAATTGCAGACAGAATGGACCAAAGATTTTTCACTACAGTAACAATCCTAGATATGGTGCCAATCCATTGTGGGACATGCATACTTACACACTCAGATACACATTTACACACCAAGGGGCACTTTAGAAACACCTGTTAACTTATCATGTATTTGGACTGTGAGAGGACACCCGCACAGACATGAGGAGGACATGCAGATTCCACATAGGTGGAGCCCACGGTCATTTCTAAAATGTGTGCAACAGTATGTACCACTGCCCGCTTACTCAGCCATCCCTTTGTAATGTGTGCAGCATTTGCTTTTTGCATTGTCTTGATGTTTTTACAGAAGTTGCTATATGTTGCTTTAACATATCAAATACACTGCTCACAAAATGTAGGGGATATTTCATTATGGGATATTTCATTTTGGAATATTTCCTAATTTTTAGTGAGCAGTATAACTTTTTGCCTTTAATGCTGCTAACACAGAAGTGTAAATTAAGTTTACCAAGGGCACCCCATACCATGACAGACCCTGAATTTTGGTTTCTGGTTAAAATCTGGAAGGTAATTATCATTTTTGTTATGGACACTACATTCCTTTCTTTAAAAAAAAAAATTGGAATACTAATCTTTCTGATGACAGTACATTTCTGTACAGGGTTAACTTGATTCTTTATGCACAATTTTAAATGGTTTTAAATGCTATTTGTGAATGTAACTTAAAGCAAAGGCAATCCCTTGGTGATGTGGTAATATCAGCTAGATATGGATGGTGGTTCTTGATGCAGTCCTTTGGGATCAGAGATTCCAGGTCTTCAGTTTAGACTTGCACTTTTTCCTTTGCGCTATTCCTCTAAATTCTTTAGATGGTGTCATGTTATTATTCAGTGCATATTGAGAAATACATAAACCACTTTTTATTTTTACATGGAAGAACACTGTGACCATTTCAACAATTTTTCATGCATTTATTGACAAATTGGAGATCCTCTGCCCAACTTTGCTCCTCAAAGACTTACTAACATCACGTGTTATAAATCAAATCATTATTAAGTTGAATTTTTATTCTAACCTATTTATAGCCTCTGCCACTGTCCCAACTTTTTGGGAAAGTGTTGCAGGTCAGAAATGCAGGGATGGAAGTTTATTAACAAATTATATTTTTTTAAAAGTAAAAACTTTCCAGCAAAGCACACTTGGAGGAGAAAAAGGACAATTTTTCTACTAAAAGTATATAATCATATGTATTTTTCAACAAAGCACATGTAAACTGAATTATCATACTCCCTACCTTCCCATGTGGTTACATTGATAGTCTTAGGCAGGGGGAGCAGCAGAATACCTCCCTCCCCCTGAACAGAGCAGCCATCAATGACATCAAGCATGACATTGATTAAGTCAGGTAAGACATAAGAAGGAGATGAGATGGAGGCGGGTTGCAAAATTGCTCGCTTAGGTATGGAGAGGATGAGCAGTCTATCCAGCAGCTAAAATAGGCACCAAATTAAATGGACTGTCTCTGTTCTGTGGTCTCCCTACACTTCCATGCAGGAAAAATGAAAAACAACCATATCCGCCAAACCTCTAGCCGTCAGTAGGTGCATCTATGCAAGTAAGCTAAGTCTAAGATAAATTTTAATTTATTCGTAGCACTTTTAAAATGGAGCAGTGTCTCAAAGCAGCGTTACAGTTATATATTATCATCTATCAAGGCCAATCCCAAACTCAGCAAGCCTAGGCCAATTGAGACCCCTAAACATTATAAGGAAGAAACATTGGCAGGACCAAGACTCCAAAGGGGCCAATCCACCTTGAGTCACCTAGACTAGGTCTAGTGATTGCATTAGTTGGTAGGCAAGGCTGTCTGAACCACAAGTTATGCAATATCCAGCAAGTTGTATAATGCTGGTATGGCACTCATTCTGGAGTCTTCCTGCCTTTCCAATGGAATGCCTTAGTAAGGGAGACCAGCCAAAAGCTCCCCATGACTGCCATACCAGCAAACCTTCATCCAGTAGGAGGGGCAGCAGCAAACCGTATTAAACTTGAATTAGTTGGTCAAGTCAGGCTGTCTGAGACTACAAGCTGTAGCATAAAGTTCCTTTGAAGTTTATACAAAGATTGTCGATTATAGCTGTCTAAGTGTCTAGCGCAGGTCTTTGAGATTGATAAAATATACAGATCACATCTTTAAACACCCCACAAGCTTAAATTAACTGAATTAAGATTGAATTAATCTACAGTTAGATTTCTGTTTGACAGAGGTTGCTCGTTTGCTACTCTGAATATCTTCTTTACTGAAATAAAATCAATGCTTATTTTTTTACTTGATTCATATTTATTTTAAAATATCCCCTAATTTCTGAAAAAAATAATTAAAATATTATAGTTATGTACAACTATATTTTTTAACTGCTGTGGTGTGACACTATGTGCCAAAAGATAGCGGGTGTAGTGCTACCCGTTTTGTGCATGTTGCATGCTCACATACAGAAAAAGCACACTGTTAATCAGAATATACTCATTTAAATCTAATACATACTGTTAAGTATGCAATTTCTGAGGTAGCGATAGTATGTATAATGTTCTTTTTAAAGGAGATGGTGACACTGTTGTAGTGTGTTTATATATATATATATATATATATATATATATATATATATATATACTGTGTAGTGTACTCAAACAGCAGTCAGTATTTTCCTCTCTAAGATTTGAAGTCTCATGAAGGCAATAGTCTTTTATACATGTACAAGAACAAACTCCAACTGCATGGCCGTCAGCCTGGAACTTGTGAGTATCTCCACACCCGCCTGTGGTTGACCACCCCAATTGGGTTTGGTATCAGAATAAATGCTGAGATTCCTAGCTTGGTGCCTGAGGACCATAATGTTCCTTGATTATTTCCCCAAAGTCCTTCTGCTCATGGCTCATGCCACTGACACTGACGCAGTTTTTGGTGCTCCTGACATTGCCACAGCAACCCCTCATCCTCTGGACATCACAAAAGGGATCCATCATTCTTTAACAGTGCCTCCAGGCTGATCATCACCAGCTCCTGTGGTTCCTGGGTTCCTGTTTCAAATCCTGTGGTCCCTGTGTTGACTCCTGAGATTCCTACGTGACTCCACTTAAGATTGTCATCTAGTGGCTTCAGACTCCCCTGCTACCTTTAAAGAATCAAACTGTTTCTGTTTTCCGTGGGTCCTGTGGCTCTCCACGTATGTCTACCCTCATGAACCTTGCACTGTTTTGATCCCCTGCTTTTTTCACATCAGTGTTCTGTTCACCTTCTTTTGAGTGATCCAAATTTTTTCTCTTTTCCTCCTTGTTTTTGTTACGAGGCTTACCTTAGACGTCCGGTGCGCTCGCAGTGCACCCCCGCAGCCGTTACAGAGCGTCCAGTGACGCGGGTTATATTCAGTGTCTAACTTACAATGTGATATCAAACACCTGGGGGGTCTACTATAAAAATGCAAACTCCAACGTTGTTCGGGGCTACGTCGTCAAAGAACTTATGGTCCATCGCATGCGAACACTTAAACTGCAGCACGCTCTCCTTTTTGTAGTTCACTGCTCGAATGATGCGCGTGTGATTTTGACTGTGGCATCCTGAGGCATATATAGCCGGCGAATGTATACGAGGGAAACCTCGGAGGTATCATAGTTCACATAGCAACAGTGCCAAGGTTTCCCTTTCCCGTCCTCGTTCGGCTCCTATTGAGCCTCACTCCTGCTAGCTGCGCGTTCCATTTGAGACACGTTTCGGCTCAACTTCCTCGTGCGCTATCGCACGCTCGAGCTCACTCTCGCCCTCTGGCGTTCCGGAGCTCCTCTGTGCCACTCGATTTGGGAAGCGTCCCAAATCGGCACCTGTTCGTGCTCACCACACGTCTGCCCTCTGCCTTTATCAACGCATATTGATGCCTGTTCCCGCTAGCTGTGGATGCCATTCCCATTTGAGATGCATCACAGCTGCGTGAATCTTTCCCTTTTTAGTTTTTGTACTTTGAAGAGCCTTTTGCTCTGCCTTTTTAGTTATTTCCCCATTCTTATTATACGTCGTGGGGTTCCTTCATTTCCGCATCCTTGGGTCCTACACCACAAATCATAACAGAACAACGTGGCCATAATGGACCCAGCGGGTCCCCACGACATCCCTGAGGCAATTCACCCACAGGGGGCAGCCATTGAATGCCATGAGACGGCCATAAAGAGGCTTATAGAGCGCCTCGCCAAAGTTACCACAACTCCCGCCCCTGTTCTCTGCACCCCGGTTGAGACCCCACTGCCACGGCTTTTCCGGTGAGCCCACCAAATGTCGAGGGTTCCTGCTACAATGCGGGTTTATTTTTAAGCTACAACCCTCGCGCTTTCTGTCTGAGCGCTCAAAGGTGGCATATATATATGGTCTCTCTCCTTTCGGGAAGAGCCCTAGAATGGGCCACCGCCATTTGGGAGGCTTTTTCCACCGCCCTCAGGGAGACTTTTTCCACGCCTCGGGGAGGAGCCAGGCAGGATCACGTCTGGTGGAGATCTCCCAGGGCGAATGCCCGGTGGCGGACTACATTATCGAGTTTTGCACCCTGGCAGCCAAGGCGGGGTGGGGGGAGGTCCCCCTTACCGTCCTCTTCCATCGGGGCCTTAGCAAGGTTCTCAAGGATGAGCTTGCATTCCGAGACCCCCCCCCACCTCCCTTTCTACTTTTTACCAGCTTGCGGGTAAATTAAGCTTAAATTAAGGGTGACTCACTGGGACAGGGCCCCGGCGACATGCACTAATCATGTCCCTGATCACAGCCTCTGTTTAAAGGCGGCCAACTTCCTCGACCGGGGGCTGGCCCGATGCCTCGGGCTACCCCTAAAGCGACTTTAGACTCACATGTCGGTCTGTGGGGTCGACGGCCGGCAGCTCCTAGGGGGCCCTGTTACCCACCGGACCCGGTCCCTGAACCTCATATTTTGGCTGCATAAAGAACGGATTTTGGTGACCCACTCCCCGCACGTGCAGGTTGTCCTGGGTCACCCTTGGCTGTGGGCTCACAACCCGTCCATTGATTGGGCCTCTGGATCCATCGGTGGATGGTCACCAGAATGCCACTCTTACATAACATCATCCGACAATCATTTACACCTTGCTGTGCCAGTTCCATAAAATCCTAGTGTCTTGTCCAATTCTTCACTACTCCAGTTTCCTGGCTGCTGTTCATCCCTTGCCACTTGTCATGGACTTTCTGCATTAGTTATTGTTTACACATGTTGTTGCTTGTGTTCTATCCTAGCCTAGCCTCTTTGTTTAGCTCAAAGTCTGTTAGTTCTCTGTTTATGTGTATTATCATTGTGATAGTATCAATGTTAATTGTAAGAATCAATCTTATTTATCTAGGCATATAAGTTTGTAGTAATATTAAAACTAAGTAAATAAAATATAATGCACTGCATTGTCTGTTGTGTAGCACAATTTGAATGAGCAAAAAGTCTGGTTGTGTTGTCTGTAATATTTAGCTTGTTATCATCCAGTCTATGTGTATTAGCTTTGTTTGTTAACTTCTTGTTAATTACTCTCCTTGTCTCTAGTCTCCTTGTCAGCTTAAAAGTCTTGCTGTATTTACTCTGCTCCACACCTTGTCCTCACCATGGATGTTTTAAATAAATCACAAACACACTTGCTCTTTTGGCAGTCTCTGCTTCCCAATCTTACACAAAATGTGATGCTTATATTGTATCATAACTAAGTGCAGCATTAAGTATACCTGTTCTTTGATCTCCTGTAGTTTGTTGCTCTGCTCACGGATGTCATGGAGAAGTTGCAAAGCTTTATCATCCTCCTGAGAGACCTCCATACGAGCCTGCTCCAAACTGCGTTTAAGACTCTAAACACACAATATTCAACATTTAATCAATAGATAACCCTGCCGAAGCTTGGCTGATTATGCACTGCATTACACAAGTGAGTACGCACACTGCACTCTGTTATGTATGTTGCCAGGTCCTGTTCCAGAATGCTCCTTTGAGTCTCAGATGCCTTAAGCTCAACATCCTTCTGCTGTAAAACCAACTCCAGATCAGACATTGTCCTCTGCACTTTAGAGATTTCTTGCTCCATCTTCACAAAACACAAACAAGAACATACAAACTGCACTGAAACATTTGAATATGCCTGTTTTTCTTTTCATTATTATGAGCTATGGCATATCTCAGAAAACTCAGCGCTAGCAAATAAACCCATGTAAAATGTGATTGCTTTTACTAAATGTTATTTAGTGCTATCAAAAAGATTTTTTGACAAAATGAAAAACTGCTGGATAATATAAAGGTAAGTTTATGAATGGCCAGGATTTCTATATTAATAAATCATTAAATATAATCTTTTTTTTACTGCAGGCAATAATAAACTACAATATTTGTTGTATATACAAATAACACAGTAAATATTGTTCTTGTTTAATTCTTGGTAAACCTCACTTTGAACCTGCAGAAATGTCTTAGTAGCTTAGAAATATTTGGGGATTTCTGTTTGAAAGAATTTGAGTACAATAAGTATTTCAAGGAAATTAGCGTGCTAAGTAGTAATTAAATAAAGTAAGAAAAGTAACTGAATAAAGGGCACATTGAATTACTAATGCATGGTTTTTAATGTGGGACTGTGGGGCCTAGTGGTTAAGGTACTGGACTATGATCCAGAAGGTCCAGGGTTCAAATCCCACCTCTGCCCCAGTTGGGTCCCTGAGCAAGGCAATTAATCTTGGATTGTAAGACTGTATGAATTGTAAGTCGCTCTGGTTAAGTAACATAAGTTTTCCCAAATTCTGCACCCTTGCCACCAGATTCACCCCTGTTACGCGCGGTTGAAGGGGTGCTGAATTCGGGAATTCGGGATAACGCCACCTTGCTCGTGGTGCAGTTGGGTACCGTTTGCATTTTATTTATAAGCTTCCAAAATGGTGTAAAAAAGCTTCGTGTCCTAAAATAACGATCCGGGGAAAACCAAACTTCGAATTAACAGCCGAACACAAGACCCCTGAGCGATATCAAATCCCTAAGCACGACGGATTTTCACACCAGAGCGGCCGTTACACGGGGAAAAGGCTCGCTT
Source organism: Parotocinclus spilosoma (assembly GCA_033117975.1). Classification (NCBI taxonomy): domain Eukaryota; kingdom Metazoa; phylum Chordata; class Actinopteri; order Siluriformes; family Loricariidae; genus Parotocinclus; species Parotocinclus spilosoma. The sequence continues at coordinate 8,456 of JAVSBV010067163.1, forward strand.
TGCGGTCATCATGGGAGAGATTGACTTTCATACAGAGCGTAAGAACGGTAAAATGTCGCCGTAGTATTTTTACGTTCGGCTTTCGTCGATGAGGCAAGGATTAAAATCGGGTAGGAAAGGCAACAGGAACACCGAGTTCTCAGAACAGACCAGATTATGGGTCTGAACACTGAAACTCCGAGATGAGCTACGGGTTACAGGAAAGAGGAAGAGAGAGAGGCGGCGAGACGCTGGCACAGAGGAAGAATGAGACAGAGTGAGAGGGGGCATGAGTGGATCCTCGTGACTGGGCACTGCGTAAGCGCTGGCATTATAGTCAAGCATGGTTCCTTCTCTTATTGTCTACTCACCAGCTGGGACACGTACTGGCACCCACTCACTCACACACACACACACACACACACACACGCGCACACACGCGCGCACACACACACGCGCACACACACACGGGGCGTACTGCGTGGCCTCTGTTAATCCGACACCTCGTTCTTCATATGGCGTTGAAACAAAGAACACCTACAAACATCTACACACATACACACCCGACCCAAGCCAACGCACTGAACACACACCTTCATTCTCACAAGGATCAAACGCAATCCTGCCGCACACAAAACACACAACTAAGAGCTACTTTCGATTAATTAAGACACCACAAATTCAACAAATCTAAAATGTTTTTCTGTACTATCGCCCTAAAAACTTCCTCCCCGGCATGCCGTAACATGACTTTGCCCCCCACCCCCTCCCCCCTCCCTATTCAATTACCGGGTAGCTTGTACCAAACGAGAAACCCCTGTTCATCATTTGGACACACTTAGGCTTTAGAGAAGACGAGAAAACCCTGCAGAAAATGTCACGGTGACCGTCGGTTACGGTAATCTCTCTCAATATAACGGTTACAATCACGGTAACGCTACCCAATAAAAAAGGGACACGTAAGCACCTCAACAAAGCAGCTCTCAATAACACAGATACTAACAAACCAAACGATACACAAACTAAAAGCATGCAAGAATACTGCATTACGAAGGATCTGGCGCCCATAGCGGCGGAGCTCAGAGGGTTTTTTTTTTTTAATACCTCACCGAGATGTTTTTCTACTTTTTCGATGTTTGCAATCAATGCGTGTTCAAATGTATTGTCTAATTTTTAGGGAACCTGGTTTTCACATGAAAACTGAAACGTGACCGTCTCAATTCGAGTGAAAGATTTAATAAATAATTCAATTTAATCATCAACAGGGGCCCTAAGATTTACAGAAAGCAAACAATACGGACAAAATGCACAGCCTGACACAGCAACCGATGAACTTTTAGTAACTTCAGTCCAGAATTCGCGTTCAGTTACAGATCTAGACAGCGCTGCTGGCGCATGCTGGTGACGAGGAAGTCTTAGAGTTTGTGTTTTTAGCGCAAGCAGCGCGTCTTAAAGGCAAAACGGCGCACAAGAAAATACTAATAATTTCAGTTTATTTCTAAAATTACCGTAGTTTATCTAGTTTATAACAAATCCATAAGAAAATGGTTTTTTTTTTAAATAATTGTATTATTTTATATAATAAAATAATAAAGAATTCAGAACCCCACACCAATTTTAAAACCTAATGGTGTTTTTCTTTCTCCTGTGATTTTAAGATCACTTCAAAATATTCCATAATTTGTGAGCAGTATAGTCAAACATTTACAGTACAAACGCTGATTGGTCTCCGAGAGCCAAAAATGAACGTTGAAAGAATTTCTCTTAACGGCGACGGACGAAAAATACACGAATATACAGTCCGGAATCCGGTTAATAGGACCACCGGTTAATGGGACCAGTCGCTTATTCGGACCAAATCCTAAAGTACCAAAATTAATCCTATTATATACGTGTAATGTTATTCGCTTATTTGGAACAAAATTCCGCTTAATCGGACCAAAGAACATGAGAGCG
>JAVSBV010067184.1:0-10389 GCA_033117975.1 Parotocinclus spilosoma
CCCCACCGATGGCTCTGTAAGGGCGATCGGCGCGGACGACTACAAGCTCCGGGAGCGGGTAGGACCCTAACACATGCCAGCACAGTTGGAATGAAATATGCACACTCCACACAGGCAGAGTCTGGGCCTGGAATTTAACTGGTGTCCAGATACTGGTAAGTCCGTATCAACAGTGTTCCAAAGAGGGACAAACTATGGCCCAGTGACAGAACTTTGAGCACCCAAAACTTGATGCACAAATGCAGCAAAGGTTATACCATATTTGGCAACAAACATGTTTTTCTGGCACAAGACACAGAAACTCTAATTAGAAATGGGGTGTATCAAATCACACCCTAATGCTAACCAGACAGTATCTGTACTGGGCATGGGAGTGTCAGAACTGGGCCTTAGAGCAATGGAAGAAGGTCACCTGGTCCATTTATTTAATCACTTGGACAGACGGGATAAAATTTGGATCTACTGTGGGACAGAGACAAGAATGTGTAACGACTTTTGTGAAGTGGCGTACTCCGCAACGGAATATAAAATATACTTATCCGTCCATGAAAGAATCACACGCTGTACTTCTCTGCACATGCGCTCTGCACCTAGCTCTTAGTGTCCATTACAACTAGTTGAGCTTTGACACATACTAACAACTAAATTATGGACATGGTGGTTTTAAAGATTTGGCTAATCGTGTGCGTGTTTCTGGGTGTTTCTTTAGGAATAAATACTTTCACCCCAAGTCAGTCCTAAAATTGCAAAAAAAGGCTGTTGCTAAATACACTGCTCACAAAAATGAGGAGAAGATTTAAAATGAAATGTAGGTTTTTTAGTTTTCTTTAAACGCCACATTACAATGATGTTACCCTTTTGCCTTTATTAACTACAAAACCTCCAATCTGACATTCTGCAAGTTTAACGAGGGTCAAGAAAACACAAAAACATTCAGGAACCATGAATGCTAATTGTAAGGATGCACCGATACCGCTTTCTGTCACACCAGGTACAAGTACTTGCATTTGGGTATTTGCCGATAAAGAGTATCAATACGAGTATAATAGCATTACAGTTCTAACAATGACTTCATCAAATGTTCCTCACTTTCTGACTATAAGAAAATTAACTATACATCAACACATTTACATTTACATATGCAAAAATATTTCCAAATTTCCTAACTGCTCAATGTTACTATAAATTGGTATAGGGTGCCGTGTATCATAGTAATTCTACTATAAAAGTACTTGAGTACAGTAACATAATTGATACCTGATACTGGTCTCAGTGCCCTTCTAGATGATTTTTTATCTTTCAGCTCATGTTCTGATGTAAAGTTGGCCCTGAGTTGTTAAAGGAGGTTCAATAAATGTATAAAATTTCAAAAAAGCTTAAGCAGTGTGTCAGATATACTGAAATTGTAAGATTAAAAAAGCAGATACAGATGCATATATAATCATAAAATAACATTGTGGTATTGGCTAGATCCTGTGCATTTCCATAATTTACTGTTTAACCTGCCTCAATAAAATTATTTATCTCGTCACTGCTGCAAACCTCCACACAGTAACCTTTTTACAGTATGTAATATGTTTATATGTATTATTTCTAATATTACATACATTTTGTCTACTACACTTTTGCACACACCCCACCACACACACACACTTTTACCACACTTGTAAGAACTTTATTGACATAATTAATGCTACAACTCGAACATTAAACTCATTAACCTAAAGCAAATATTTTAACTCCTATGGCTTTTTAAATAAGAGCTACTGTTTCTGTAATTAAATAATGAAAGAAGTAAGGACTAAAACAAGCCTTGTGTCTATATTGCCATGTTTTTCGTATTGCCACTTTTGCCTTAAAAACTTGATTCTTTGTGAGTTGGTGCTGAAAACATAGTTGCTGTAGATATGTCTGTGATATGAGATTTGTGGCATGGTGTGTTATGCTTTAGCCATCGGAAAATGGCTACCCTGTGGTCATGAAGGGATGGGCATGTTCAGTATCAATATTCAGGCTTTGCCATTTAAACAATGCTCAACTGATATTAAGGGTCCAAAAAGTGTACCAAGCATGTATTTTCCACACCATTACACCTCCACCACTAGGCAGAACCAAGCACCTGAACATCACAGCAGATCAGACCACTTCATTCAAATATTTCAGTGGTAGCCAGTGTGAACTGTGACAGGAATAGTACCTGGTGTGGTCTGATGTAGCCCATCTACTTGATGCTCTTCCACATCAGCTTGAGATAGTCTGGCCATTGTCCTCTGACCACCAACGATCACACCACTTTCAATGCCACTTAGATCACCTTTCTTCTCTTTCTTGACATTTGGTTTAAACATCAGTAAGTCATCTTGATCATCTCTACATACCTATGCTAATTCCATCGAGCTGCTGCCAAGTGACTGGTCCATAATGTTAACAAGCAGTTAAACGGGTGTTCTTAATATAGTATCTGGTTGGTGTGTTTAGATTTTTATTTAAAATAATTCATTAGGGTACATTCAGGAACCAGAAACGACCCCGACTAAGAAGCTGAAGCAGGTACTACCTGCATGAACCCTCGTTATACTTAACAGGTAGCTGTTTATAATTTAAGCCAATTACTGCGTAATTATTAATAAAGTACTTAGAACATTCTGGGACCAGCGTTACTGACTGAAGCATTAGTCAAAGCCTGGTATGCAACGTTTATTCATAATGCCTTATTTAAAAATGTCAGATAAATAAAGAGAGAACGTTATCAGAACTTTACCACTTTTAAATCCAGAATGCCATCCTTGCTCTCCTGAAGCAGAGACACGAACTTGATGGCGAGGAGTCCCAAACTCTTCTCATGGCGACTGGAACCGATACGACCTGCGTGTGAGAAACTCGGGCTGCTCGACTCAGCCATAGTACAATTACACTACCATTACACACACCTGAGGCGACTCTACAACGACCATCCACACGTACTCAACTCTACGTAAACTTTATAAGCCGCCACAATATTTCTGCATGTACAATATCTCGATCCTCAGCTCCGATTAAACTAATGAACAAACGATGACGAGCACATTCTCATTCATACTGCTTTTCTTTTACCTCACAGAGAAGCAAGGATTTTTAAATCAACGGATATGACGTTGAGTTTCAGTTACTATAACAACCACGCCATTGCTGGCCACTTCTCACAGTGAGATTGTACTTGGTTATAGCGGTAATCATACCTCTAACTTTAACTTAGATATACCGTTTTGTATTACCAAACATTACATTCAACAAACAAAACGAATCTTAGCCCTTCACAAGACAAACAAGTGTTTCAAATAAAGGTAACGGTTTTACACTGAGGTACACAACATGACAACGTGAGTTTAAAACACAACACATTTTGGTATTTGCTGTAGTTTGTTTTTTAATCTCAATAAGTTGTTTTAGACACCAGACAATTATATTACTTTGGTAAGGTACAGTGGTAACCAGCCTGGGGATAAGAATAGCTATTTGAGATACTACACTCACCAGCATGGGATGTTTTGTTTACATTTACATTTAGGCCAGACTTTTTATTGCTTGTTTCGCGGATCCGCCGACGATATATTTGAAGAATACCAACAAAATATTTGCCGTAGCACCAATGGTTGAAATTGGAAAAAAAAAAAATAAAACAAATATTTTTTATCTTTTTCCGCCATCTGATGGAGAGCCAACGGTTTTCTTCTGTACAATTTAATTGTAGGTTAAATAAATTAAAAAAAAAAAAAAAATATATATATATATATATATATATAATATATATATTTTATATATATATTATAGAAATAATATATATATTATTTCTTCCTCATTCCTTGTATTGATTCCACATAGTCCTCGAAAAATAAAGATTTTTTTTTTGTAGATTCTTAAGTAGGGACATCTACGTCTGGCCTTACAGTATTTAGCAAACGCTCTTATGCAGAGGAACTTACGAAAGTGCTTTAAGACATCAGTAACATAATCCATTCTTAATAATAATGAATCTAAACAAGAATACACTACGAAAACCTTAAAGGTTGCCTTTTTTGTTTTTTAAAGAGAAAGAAAGACAAGGGTGAGGGGTTTAGTTGAGGTAAGTGCAGAATAAATGGGTCTTCAAACAGTGGTTAAAGATAGCCAGAGACTCAGCTGGCTGAGGAGAAGTTCAGAGAGGAGTTGTCCTTGTCCCCTCAGAGACAGGGGAACCAGTTGAGCAGTGCTAGAGGACCGGAGTAACATAGAATGATTACCAGCATGGGATGGTTTGTATGAAGAATACCGGCATAAAAACTATAATAACATTCCAAAGCCTTAATCAGTGGCCTTAATCAATAGGTCATCACCCCCTTGTTTACCTGTATGAGATGCTGGTACAGTTGAGACTAAATGTCTAGTTAGTGAGTGGGGCTGGAACTGGTACCAGAGACAGAAGAGAGAATAGTTAGTTACTGATTAAGAGTCTATTAACAATCACTGATGCCACCACAGGATGATACTCCAACAGCATTAACTATATCAGCATAGCTAAAAAGAGAACCAGAAGGTCACAAAGCCAAGAGGGATCATCTGAGACATTAGCAACCCATCTCCCCAACATCCCAGATCACCATAAATCTCTGACTGTGAACCCCCAGCTCTGCCCTTGGTCTAGATCAAGTGGACAGAAGCCCAACTCAGCCAGAGCGCCACCAGACACTGGCCAAAGGTCAGGGCATGACAAGGCAGGAAGGCCATACACAACCCCAGGCAGTAACAAGAGCCGTGAATTTCAGTCAATATCTAACGAAAAGCCTAGGTAAATAAGTATGTTTCAGCCATCTAAATGTATTATTGATGTAGCCAACCAGTCTTCTACAGTCTTGGGCCTAACTAATAAATCCATAGTTGTATTTAAGTGAAGTAAAAGAAAATTAAATTACGTCCAATATTTTACTTCTTTAACACAGTTCTATGAATAAGAACACAGTTCTATGAATAAGTGAGCTTAATGGTAGCATGTACAGGGAAAATAATAGTGGACACCGTACTTCACTTGTGAGTGTAGATTATTTACATAAACAAACTGGTACCAGATAAAATTTAAAGCAACAAAGGGCCAGTCATTTAATACCTATTGTGTTTTGTAGCCTATTCAGTAATATATTAGTGTGAAATGCTGCACTTAAATCTAATAGAACAAGAAAAGAAATGCAACATGTCCATTATCTGATATTAATAAATCATTAAGTACCCTAATTAATGCTGTTTAATATGATTGGGCCTGACTGAAATGTTTCATAAATACTGTTACTTTGGAGGTAACTACAGAGCTGCTAATAAACAGCGTTTTCCAAGATTATGAAGAGGAAAGGTAGATTTGAGAATCGATTATGGCACATATAAATGATTTTTGGTACAGTACATACCCAAAGGTAAGGGATGAATTTAAAATAATAAGCAGTGGTTCTATAATACTAGGTATCAGTTATTTGAGTGAATATGTAGGAATTGGGTCTAATAAACATGTTGATGACTTAGATGAGGCGATCAGTGTGGACAGTTAAGTTTTAGTCATAGGGATAAAAGATTCTCGTCTTGATTTACAGCTTATTAAACAGAAATCTGCACTAGTGTTGGGCTAATGAAATGTCTCCTAATTTTTGTGAGCAGTATATATCCAGGGTTGAGTGAATACACATTCTAATGTTTTTATGGTCAATATGTTCGGGCTATTGGACATTAAGTCTGGAAGGTTATTTATTAACACAGCTAGAGTATCAGAAGTAATAGCACGCTTGGTGTGATAATTAGGGAGCAAGCAGAAAAGAGATAGTGACCAGAAATAAAATCACTTTGCAGGAAAACATCTAGGTTATCTATATCTATATTTGTAGTATATATCAAGTAAATCTGTGGAACGAACCTGCTGTAACTATCCCAGAACATCAATAACATTGATATAGTAATGGTACTGTGGTGGGTGTAGTACTGGTAAGAATGTTGCACATTTACTTTGATTGTTGAGAAGTTGAGAATAATATAGCTATCTATAAATAAATCTATTTTTAAAAAATGTCACGGTTGATGGGCCTGAAGAAAATCTCACAAAACGAATATCTTAAACTGTACTTTGCAGTGGACAGTACAGTAAACATGCACAGTGCAACCACAGCAAACACACATTAACGATATACTGTCATGGCACTGTAACTGCTGTGAATTAGTGAGATGTGAATAAGTTAGTGTGTGATGCCCTGCAATGGTTTGGCATTTAGGGTGTATTCTTGGCCCTTCTGCCTTTGTCCCAAAATAAAACAACGTATGAAACGAAATGTAATTATAAAAAAAATAATTTAATGAACCCTAAAATTACAAAAGCAAAAATGACATATTGATTATCTTGAAGACAACAAGACAATCTGCTAAGCTCATTATAAACTGAATATAATTAATACAATGTATTTACATTATTACAACTGCACTACTATAATATAAACAACTGTATGGGTTTCGTGAGTAAGCCATGTTAAAGCTTGTAAACTATTTACATATTCACATATGCAACATAAATTGGGGTGAATAAAGTTTTGACATTTGCAGTTAAAAGTACTCAATCAGAAGTCTTTGAGAACATTGGTGAGGCGTCTAAGTTTCTCCTCCATTGCTGTTTTGTTGCTCTCAGTTTCCTCCAGCAGTTGCCTCATCTCTTCTTCCACCTGGAGCACCTGAGGAAAACAGAAAAAACATTTAGACTGAGTAATGAAGTATATGTGATGGACAATACATCTAACAATGAGTATAGTACCTTCTGATTGGCTTGTTCTATCTGTTTCTGTTTGTCACTTGCCAATTGGAGCAGCTCAGCCTGATGGGAAGTCTGCAGAGACTCCAACTGTCTACGGAAAGCATTGTCGATGCAGTGAAGCTTCTCAACTGCTGCCCTTAATAAGAACAATTAATAGCAAGATGTTGGTGAAACACAGCTTACACTAGCTATACTGTGCAAGTGGTACAAATCACTTTGATCTTACTTGTGTGCTTGGGAGGCTTTGTCTCGGTCTTCCAACAGTGCTTTCTCTTTGGCATCAAATCCCTCCTTCATACGCTTCACTTGGCCCTCCAGTTTGGTCAGCAGGTCTGCTTTGCTTTGCCACTTCCTGCTCGAAGAACATGTATGGTTTAGGAACAACATCTGGCATTATTATTATTATTAATTGCAGAATGTACAGACATATCACAAAATATCACTAGAAGAGGCTAGTAAAAGCTTTAAAATAAGTCTACTGTTGAGTTTTTGTTGTGTCATATGCCACTCTTATACCCCATGTTTGATTTTCAATCCTCCCAAATTATTAAAACAGGAAAACGTATACAAGCTATGCATACTATATAGAAAAGTAGTTTATTAGTGAATATATGCAGTGGTCGTTGTTTAACTTACATTGATCTACACACACTGAAAAAACATATTTATTACAAAGCATAACTACAATTTCTTTTTCTTTCCTGTTCTGACCCCAGCGTGTAGAAGCAAGTGTGCTCTGGGTGGGACACCAATACCAGGGCCATACCAAGGTATGATCCCCCGACTGCCCTCAGCTCCCTCAGATGCAAGCATTGCCTGTGCAACGCCCAACTCAGAGGGAACTTGAACCTTGGTACTATATTACAAGAGGTGAAACAGTATAAAAATGCAGTGTCTCTTACATTTACTTAGACTTTTATTTAATTGCAGACAGTACCAACCCTAAACATTTCATCGTTTGTCTGATTAACTGCATTTAATTTGTTAATAAACATCCATTCCTGCATTTCAGGCCTCCAATACATTCATAAAAGTTGGGACAATAAAGCATTTACAACAGTAATGTTCCCATTCCTTCTCACAACACAAATTACGTATTGGCAAAAAAGTATTTCATGTGTTATTTTGTCCCATTTTGACATGTTTAACATGAGGCTTCTTTTATGCACAGTACAGTTTTAAGTGGCGTGTGTTAATATAGCCCTAAATTGCTGGCCTGAAATGCATTCATGGAAGTTTATTAAAACATCAAATGAAGCAGCCAACCACAAAAAACCCAACATAAAATATCTTGAGTTCATACTGTCTGCAACATAATAAAAGTCAAAGTAAATGTAAGACATTGGATATTTGAATTTTCCTTACTGTCTCAACTTTTTCTGATTCGAGGATGTAGGGTAATAATTATACCTACAGTTTACCTACAGTTTTATCCAGTCAATGTATAATATTATAATACATAACAAAAATCTGCAGAACACCAAGCAGACAACAAATCAAAAAGTAGCTGCCAAATTCAACACTGACCACCTTGACTATCGCTGTATTTTTATAAACCTGAAATAATTCTATACATTTCACCTGTAAGATTCTTTGAGCTCGTCTATCTCAGCTTCCTTATCAAGGAGTTCTTGCTTGAGCTCCTCTTTCCTGTTGCTGAGTTTGTCCACAGCATCTCTAAGCTCAGTTACTGATGTTCTCTCATCCTGCAGCTGCTGCTGGAATTTTCTCTGGGTCTGCAGGTTTTCCTCTCGCACACCTCGGAGCTGCTCATCTCTCTCCTGAACCGCCTTACAGGTAACAACAAGGGGATTTTTTGTATAGTTATATAACATCATGTGACATGGATTACTGTAACAATAAACTATATAACAACAAGAAGATAATGTACCTCTTTTAGCTTTCGTATCGTCTCAGTCTGATCATCCACTATCTTTGTTTTGATCCTCAGTGTGTCATTATCTCTGTCATTCTGTTTTTTCTGGGTCTCCAGCTCAGTAATCAGGACCTCAATTTTCGCCTCCAAGCGTCCTCGATCCTGGGCAAGAGATGCTCCTAGTGCAAAATGACATCAACTCATCATTTTACTGAGATTAGTGGTTAGCAGTTAGCATAGCAAACACAAATAAAAACTGTTTACACAATATGTTAATTGTTTACAACAAAAAATGTGCATAGGTGGTACAGCAGCAATGAAGTAACCCAAAATAATGATGCCAATAATTTTTGTTCTAGTGAGTGAATTTTACTTATACCCTTCTAATGACTTTCCGACTGTGATTATCCTAAGGCCCATAAATGTTATGCAAACAGTTGGGCAAGCCTGGTGAAAAGACTTAGTGATTTACTAATTGAAAATATGCTAGTCATAAAAATTTCAAAATGATTTCGAAGAGGAGACCACAAGAACTGCTGGACAATCTGATCCTGCTCCTCCCCATCACTGTCAGTGTGTTTTCACAGTCTTGGGTGTTCATACATCCTACTGAAAAGTCAATGTGTGGCACTCTCCCTCTCACCCTGTTCACGCCCATGAATATGTCACTTGCTACATAATCAAGATAATTGAGTTTGTATCTCATTTACGTAATCAAATAACTTTCTTTGACATTTCTGATGATCTTGTTTAATAAAATAAAACCAAATGCTTCCTTTTTATTCGCTTCATATTCATTTTGAAATATCCCCTAATTTTTGTAAGCAGTGTATAGCAAAGTTTGCAACTCTCTTACATACAATTCAAATTATATGCACTACTGGGTAAAAGTTTTAGAACACCATCATATATTTCAGTTTATATTGATATTTATACAGTTTCATGTCCTAAAAGTACCTTAAACAAACACTAAACAATAATATACTGGAGATAAAGAACCCCTGCAATAATTTTAACAAAACTGAATCTAAATTTTTGACTCAAAGCCAAAGACCACTGATGCAGTTTGAAATCACAATTTTAATTTAAAGTTCCTCCCAACATTTTTGCAGAATTTCCAACAAATGTGTTTCACTTGTAGGTTGATGTGCCTTCACTCTTCTGTGTAGTTTATTGCCAACCAGCTGGATTTTTACAATAATTTTTTATACTGATATTGGCTTTCTACTCACAATTATTATTATTCCATTTGATTTACTGATTGTTTCTCTACTATGTTAGTTACCTTTACACTATTCTCTAATGTTCAGGTACTAATTTGGTGGATCATTGTAGATCATTCTCAGCACTGCAGTAATGGTGGTGTGTTAGCAGTGCTTCTGGTGTTTTTAAATATAGTACAGTCGAATCCATTTAACAGGACCTCCAGTTAATGGGACCAGCCGCTTATTCGGACCAGATCCTAAAGTACCAAAACAAATCCGATTACATACGTGTATTCGCTTATTTGGACCAAAATTCCGCTGAATCGGACCAAAGAATGTGAGAGAATAAGAAAAATAAGCCATAAGTCGCCACCTAGCAATCAGCGATTTATGGGAGGATTCCTGTGCTCTCCGGAAGAATTTATTCTTTTATCAAAGAAATCCGAAAAGTTGTGTTGACAAGAGCAAAACCAGCAGCAGGTGAACACGCCCACCACTTTCTTTCCCACAATGAA
>JAVSBV010067195.1:0-10389 GCA_033117975.1 Parotocinclus spilosoma
GGTTAATTGATTACTCCAAATTGGCATTGACTTGTGTATATATATATGTGACTGGTGTTGAGATGAACTTGTGTATGAATATAGCCTTGTGTGTGTCGCTTGCATGGCCACTGATGCTGATAGCGACGTTAAAGAAGCCAAATAAATAAATAAATAATCAGCTTTTCTGAAGTACATCACTATGCACTGAACAACTGAATTTTTGTCCATGATTGTTTCTCGCTTAAATAACACCCATGCTAATTCTGTTCAAATCAAGACTCTAATCAGACAGTGTGATGAGCGGTTCATTTATTCTCTCTATGGGGATTTACACCGGTCAACCATACCATTAAAACCACCTGCCTAAAATTGTATATGACCCCCTTAAACCACGAAGGCTCTGACCCTGCAAAGAATAGACTTCAAATGTTGTACTTTAACAGTAGGTCTTTTAGGTGCTGTAAGTTGTGTTGTAGGTTTGTACTTGTCCTATATATGTTTGATTTGATTGAGATCTGGAGAATTTGGAGGCCAAGTCAACTCCTTTTTCCAACTCAAGTTCTGTCATGCTTTTCAAACCATTCCGGGGAAGCACAGTGGCTCGGTGGGTAGCACTGCTGCCCTACAGCAAGAAGGTCCTGGGTTCAATCCCAGGGTGGAGCGGCCTAGGTCCTATCTGTGTGGCGTCTGCATGGGTTTACTCCGGGTACTCCGGTTTCTTCTCACAGCCAAAGATATGTACGTTAGGTGAACTGGTGTCTTTAAATTGTCATTGACTTTGTGTGTGTGTGTGTATATGTATGACTAGTCTTAAAATGAAGTTGTTAAAGTTAACTTTACTTGTAAAGATTGTTAAAGAAGCCAAATAAACAAACAAAACAAAATCAAACCATTCCTGAACACTTTTGCGATGTGTCAGACAGCATTATCCTGCTGATGCCACTGCCATAAGGGAATACTGTTGCTTTGAGGGTATGTACTTGTACTTAAGTAGGTACTACATTTCAAAGTTACATCCACAAGATTACCAGGGTCAAAGGTTTTCAAGCAGAACATTGCCCAGAGCGTCACATTGTCAGTGTACTTCCACCTGTGAGGGATTTTAACGTTATGGCTGATCCATGTATAGTCTTGTCGCTAATTCCTGAAGTCTGTTGATGTTAACAGTGTCAAAACCTCCTGTATGTCTTCCCCTGTCATTCTGTTTTCTTCAGTCTTTGTGTATAACTCAAGTTCTAAAAACCAGCTTTCTCACTTTTCTCCCTACCATAATCACCCAGCCGAGTGGTATGGATTAGACAAAGGTAACCTCATGTCTCTTCTTTTTCTTCTTTTTCTTTTTGTCTTCTCATGGTTGGGGTGATTGCCTGTGTTTTGTTGTGATAGATCTGTGCTCATATGGCTCAGGCATTTTGAAGTAAGCGATCTGATCCAAGACAAATATTTGTCTCTGTTCTGCTAAAACAACTGCAACAGAAACAAAAATGCAGTCTGATCCTCTTACATGTGGGATGTTTGAGGGATATTGGCCCAAGTTATTAAGCATGCATTTTTGTATACCAGATGCAATGTCCATTTGCTCAGATCTCTAATTCCAGCATGGCTTTAGAAGTTTAAAAAGCATCAGCTGATAAAAATATCAGCTTAAAGCAAAAGTGTGTGGTCATAATATGACTTTTAAATCAGCTATATTTATATTCTGTTGGTGTATTTGCTTGTTTCCATGTTATAAGCCAGTATGCATGTGATGTGATGTGATGGTTTGTCATATGTACACAAAGTAGCCAGTTTATTAGATGCACCTACCCTTTACTTGGTGGCTATTCTATAAGGAACTCTTGTAATATAGGTGTAACGTGTTGCAGTGTACATTAAGTCAGCTCTCCCTTAATTATCCATCATTGGAAAGGTATCACAATAGGACCACAACTAATGAGTAGTGAGTAATGAGTTCGGCCTAGTGGTTAGGCATAGTCCTACTGGACTATGCCTGGACAGAATGTCCAGGGTTCAAAGCCCACCTCTGCTCAGCTACCACAGTTGGGTCCCTGAGCAAGGCCCTTAACACACAATTGCTTGGATTGTAAGATTATATGAATTGTTAGTTGCTCTGGATAAGGGCGTCTGCTAAATCACATAAAATGTCAAATCTTATTCTCGCCGATTAATCAGTTTTGGGATAATCTGCATCAAAAACTGTAAGAATATGAAGTGAAACTTGTTTTTTTAGTCAAACAAACAGATTGCTGAACATTCAGTGAGGGTGTGACCATTTATGACAAGATGAAAACCATACAACTTGCTTCTATTAACTGGGGCTGGGATTCAAAACAAAAAGCTACTGCTGCTGCCATGTGCACTACTGTAATATTGTTTATTTTTTTTGCATGTATTTACATATTATTATTTTTTTAACAGGCATAACAAAAATGATATTGGTGTTATAGATATATTGGCCATCAGCACTCTGCACTCTAAATATCAGCATCAGCTTATAAAAACTCATATTGGTGAACCACAACTAATGAAATATTATTAGTTTATTAATGGTGGGCCATTTTTACCAAAACTATTTTCTGACATGAGGCAGGGTATTGTGTGTTGTGCTTTTAGAAGAGCTGAGATATGAGGTTGGTTTACTAGGCTCTTGTTACTCATGAGCCAGCGGGCACACTACTGTCATGCCACCATACAGTATAACTGGCATGCCCAGATAAACACCCAGATAAAGTCTTCTTTGGTGTGATCCTTAGTGGTCCCTTTTCACTCATTGATGGGATAAAATGTGGTAAATAAATAGTAAATGTACCTGCAAAGTGCACCAATATGGTAATGTGTGAACTTGGTTATACTGAGTAAACTGGCAACTCTGTGTATAATGAATACACCAGTAGATACTCTACTCTGCTGTGGTTGGTTAGCGCTGTGATCTGTAAGCTAATTTTTTATTTGGTGCCAGTGTATACATTTTTTTTTCTGTCTACAGCCAGGGATTATGAGATCCAGCGGGAGCGTATTGAGCTTGGACGCTGTATTGGAGAGGGCCAGTTTGGGGATGTCCATCAGGGTGTCTATGCCAGTCCAGTAAGCACCACCCTTTCCAGAAACTCATCATAACTAGCATAGACTAACCAAACCATTAAGCCCTATTTTACCGGAATTCCTTATTTTTGTGGTATTTTAAACGATTTAGCCCATAATTTGCCATCATTATTATAGCCCAAGCAATTTTAAGAGATGCTGCCAAGTAGCTGCCAAATTTCCATCGTTAAAAAACTTTTTGGCTGCATGATTCTGTCCATGGAAAAAAAAAATCTAATATTTAGTTTAAAAGAAAGAGGATTATTATGACGTTTTGGATGTCCACTTACATTTCTATGATTTGTTATTAAGACAGCCCAGCCCAATTGGACATAATCTTGCGGTTGAGTGGTTTGTGCAATGTGACAATGTGTTGTGTGTTTTTGTTTGTTTTCTTTAAGGAAAACCCATCTCTGTCTGTGGCCATTAAGACTTGCAAGAACTGCACCTCTGACAGTGTGCGGGAGAAGTTTTTGCAGGAAGCCTGTGAGTAAAAAACCCCCACAAACATTATAAAACCTGAATTACACAAACACTTTAAAAAAGCATTTGGTAAAATAAGGTTGTTGACACTAGTTGACATTTTTCATTTTACCCGGCTATACCCGGTCGGTGAGGAGCACAGGGGGATGGGAACATGGGACAATGGTGCATCGCTCAGAGGGGTTGCTGTTGCAGAATTCAGTCCATCCTCCCACAGACACAGTTAATTATATATCTGTATGACACCCAAAGTCGTTTCTCACTCAATACTTACAGAATATACAGTGATGTACTGTTACAATCCTGTACATAGAAAAGCCATTACATTTAAAAGGACCTGATACTTTTGTTTGACGGAAGCCAAATATGCGTTGATAGACACGTTACCAATGACATGGAAGATCAACCTGATAAAACAGAGGCTCAAATTGAATGTGACCATATTTATAATTATATATAATTATTGCTTAGCATTATTATACTTATATAAAGTTGTAGTTATCACATGAAGAGAGCTGTGCGTCTTTCCTTTAAACTGTAACTTGGATCTGCAGCATCGATTGGCTGTTTGTGTGACTAGCTGGTTACAGCCTCAACATCCAGATTTAAAAGACAGAGCTTAATGTCCTCTTATAATTTAGTATCATTTAAAATCCTCGGGTATTAAAGTGAACGGATGTTGATCGGATGGATGTTAAACAACGCACACCTGTACTTAAAATCCAAAGTACCTTAAAAGTGAACAGATATGCTGAATCCATTATTTGCTGCCTTTGTCTCACAGTGACGATGCGACAGTTTGACCACCCTCATATAGTGAAGCTAATTGGTGTGATAACTGAGAATCCAGTGTGGATCATCATGGAGCTCTGCACATTAGGCGAGGTGAGACTTAACTTCCAACTGGCTATGGCATTACCGTCTTTACATATGAACTCGCTCAACATGGTTACCTAATGTTATTGTTGATTCCTGCACAGCTAAGATCGTTCTTACAAGTACGAAAATACAACCTGGATCTGGCAACCTTGATTCTGTTTGCCTATCAGCTGAGCACAGCCTTGGCCTACTTGGAAAGCAAGAGATTTGTGCACAGGTGAGAAAGAAACTTTGCACATACAGTCAGTCACACAGTACTGGCTTACAAATCAAAGTAAAGTTGGGTGCTTATTTGTGTGTGTATGTGCTTGTTTTCTATAGGGACATTGCTGCCAGGAATGTTTTAGTGTCTTCCATAGACTGTGTGAAACTTGGAGATTTTGGACTCTCCAGGTATATGGAAGACAGCTCCTATTACAAAGGTGAAAAGTCTCGCAAACTCACTTTGCATTTAAATAGGTCTTATAATTGATTTAATCAATTATAATATATATAATTAAATATAATTGACGAATAGGGGCGAATAGCCGCATGTTAAAAGCAAATGTTACTGCGTGCAACTTAGGGCCTTATGGGTTTTGGTATCCATAGGAAGTCCTGGAGCCGTTCCCATTCCGATATAGATGTTACTAAATAGCTATATTTATATATACATATACCCGTTAAAAAATGATTTTAATTCCAATAATCAGTGCCTACTAACAAGTTTTAGGGTTTAAATACACAGCCTAAATACAAACTTAATGTTCTTAAGCAGCGACCTATGAACACCAAACTTCTTTTAGTTACTACTGGTGATATGTAGTGTATGTTGCTAAAATGATCCAAAGTGATTGTTTTCCACACATGTCCGTCATTTCAGCAGTAGAGAATTCTTTTGACCAGTCATTGATTTTGGTGTTTGTAGGGCATTATGCCACGTTAAGCTTTTTCCTTATAGGATTAAATAGGTAGAAAAAAAGTGTTGGAATTTCTTTTTATCTTTTTTTTTTACATTTTGGTACCAAAATTTGGAATCAGAATAGATAATGATACCCAACCAAAGTGATACACACCAGAAGCCTTAGGCCAACTTACAGCCTTACTCAGGGTAAAGTCTATTTAAAAAATAGAGAACTAACAAACCACATTAGTTTACTATATCATTAGCAGTAATTTTGTGTAATAGGTGGTACACAACACATTGTTTAATAGGTGGTATAGGTGGTAACTATATGTGTCAAATTGTCATGGTGACAAAATGATGCTATTTCCCTGATCACATTTGAGTTTTTAGATCAGCAGATCTAATTTGTAACGGCTTCAGAACCTGAAGTTATGCATAGTCTGTGATAAAGTTTTTGTGGGAATGAACCAGTGAACTTTTACACTCCTAAGTGACTGATAACTGTTACAGTTAAACTGTCAGGACTTTTATTTACATTCTTGCATAGAAGAGCGTCTTAATTTACAACTAAT
Organism: Parotocinclus spilosoma; assembly: GCA_033117975.1. Lineage (NCBI taxonomy): Eukaryota > Metazoa > Chordata > Actinopteri > Siluriformes > Loricariidae > Parotocinclus > Parotocinclus spilosoma. Next base: position 5,884 of record JAVSBV010067195.1, read on the forward strand.
TTATTGACTATATTGACAAATTTTTATTAAGTAATCTTGTTGTATCGTAGGGTTTCGTCTTTATTGGTCTCAAGTCTTGGCGAAACTTAAACTGTTATGAGTAACAGTTAGTATATAGCATCCTCTGGTGGTCCACAAAAGGTCGGCAGCAGTAAACTTGTCCAAATGTGTGAGACATGTAAAGCATCCAATTGACATGGCTTGTAACTTACTTACTTACACACTATTCTTATTTTCAAGGGGTTACTACAGCAGAATCCAGTCACTAAGGGTTAAATATTTACATCATTTAAACTAGTAGGATTGATTCCTGCATCAGTGGGTGTATCAATAACACTTTGGTGTCCTTGCTATTTTATAGCGTCCAAAGGGAAGCTACCAATAAAATGGATGGCGCCGGAATCTATAAATTTCCGCCGCTTTACCTCAGCCAGTGATGTATGGATGTTTGGTAAGTTCCAGAAATTCTTGCAACTTTGGTCTGGTAAATGAGAAATATGAGAATGTATATTAAGGTTTATGTTGTTGCATAGAATAACTTTTTGTTTTCTATGCATCAGCCCCACTCACAGATAGCATTTTCATGACAGGCTTTGATTATTCACAGACAAATAGTGACAAAAGAATGGGTTATACTGAACACCTAACGCTTTCAATTTGCCACTTTTATAGGTTTCCACCTTCCCAACTAGTCGATTCTTTTTCTTTTTTTTTCCTGAAACAAACAAAAGGGCGTCTCATTGGCTTGGTGGATAGCACTGTCATCTCACTGGGTTCAATGCCAGGGTGGTGGGGCCTTTCTGTGTGGACACCTCATTTCCTCCCAGTGTCTGTGTTCGTTTCCTCTGGGTTCACCAATTTCCTCCTGATATCTATCCGTTAATTATGCTAAATTGGCGTTGATTTGCATCTGTATTACTCGTCTTCAGTTGGCATTGTGCATTGATATAACATAAATACACTGTATGTGTGTTGCTGAAATGGCCACTAATGCTGCTGGCATCTTTCAATACAGAGTGGAATCCCTGCTGAGTGTTATTGTAACAGCAACAGAATTGCAAATGCTGTGACAGCTGTACACATTTGGATGTATTTTTTTGGCTATGACCATGGGTCAATAATTATCTTGCATTTTTCTTCTCTTAGGAGTGTGCATGTGGGAGATACTAATGTATGGCATCAAGCCTTTCCAAGGTGTGAAGAATAACGATGTGATTGGGCGAATAGAGAATGGTGAGCGCTTAGCCATGCCCCACAACTGCCCTCCAACTCTATACAGCCTGATGACTAAGTGTTGGGCATATGACCCAAGCAAGAGACCCCGCTTTACCGAGCTCAAGACCCAACTAAGGTTAGTCTACTTAACACTTTTATGTTTAAATAGGGACAGGATCACTGTGAATAAATGGTTCTTTATTAAGATTAGTTTACTCTTTAAATGGTTTAGGATATTTTCTCATAAATAAGAGTGTGATGCACTGATGGTTTCTCATAATGCTAAAATGCAAGGACGCTTGTTTTTCATGTCACATATTTTTGGTCTAACATATGTTTGCATATATCAATGTGTTTTATTTCACTGTTTCCAAGTGCTATTGTTCTCTTATTTCACTATGTTAATAGAACTTATGTTGTTTTAAAAATACAAGAAAATACACAAATCAAAAGTTTTTTTTACACAACAATATAAGCGCACTGGACACAACATGCTATAAGTAAAACAAATCACCTGTGACTGAAACATACCTAAAAGCATGTAGAACTCTACAAGCACTAATAACAGCTGCAATTCAATGTGACATGGGCTGGACAAGCCACTGTTACATCAAAGAATTGTACAGCTCAGGCAGATATGACAGCCGCAGACAGTTGATAGCATCAGACAGTAATGAGTAGTTGTGTATATAATGTGAGATTAACTTTTTCCTAAAGGGTCTAAATCTGGGTTCTGACTAGTCCAAAACTTGAGCCTGGTGTACTTCTTCTCAAGCCACTGCTTGGTGTGGGTCGGGGAATTGTCTTGTTAAAAATAACATTTGTTTTTTCAGTTGTGGTCACATCAGCATCGCTTCAGACTCTTTACTCTATTCAAATCTGTTTGTTTGTTTATTTTTGTTTTTGGGGCAGCAATGGCTTTTTACATTTCTTCTAAAAAAAAACCTATGAGGCATCCTTATGGCAGTTGTTGGTTTTTTTTCAAGAAAAATGTGCTGTTCCATTTTGACATTGGAACCATGAAGTGGCCAAATTACCATCAAAATTGATTGTGGAACTGTGAACTTTATGGTCAAACTCTGAAAGTTCGCAATAAAACTGTCAAGCAGTTTACTGTTTTGATATGAAATCTTACAGTGCACTTTTTCTCTGGTGAAACAATCTTGTTTCCGAAGGCCAATTTCGGCTTGGCCTATTTTTGTGCACAGAGGAATATTGTATTCTGTATTGTGGTCTGAGAATTGTAACTGGGGCTTTGCACTTTAAACGCCAGGGGTCACTCTCATACTGCTGAACGACCATTGTAGTGCCAGAACTTTAGCATTAGTTTACAGTGAGAGAGTATTTCTTGATTTTCGGTTAAATAAATGGTGAGTTTGGCTTACCACACTTTGGCTTGCACTAGCAGCAGGCCAACATCATGTACTATCAAACGAAGTTCTTAAAAGCACACATTCCAGAATTTATGTCTTCTCTTTAAGTGGTTTAGCTGCCCATTCTGTCTTCAGAAAATGAGCAGTGGAGGGGGCAGAATGGGAGTATTAGAGTGGGTAGCTAGCACCAATCCTAGTACTGGTTTTGAACAGAGCTTTGTTCAGACCTTCAGAGATTTTTTTTTAAACGTGCTGTAAAACTTATCTGCTGGATTTGACGTTCTTTGAAGGTTCTTTACTGTCTGTCCATCCAATAATGAAATGATTCCCTTACCAAAGAATGCCTTTCATCTCTTTTTCTCTGCAGCACTATCTTGGAGGAGGAGAAGGCACAACAAGAGGAGCGAATGCGTATGGAGATGAGACGTCAGGTCACCGTGGCCTGGGACTCAGGTGGATCAGATGAAGCTCCTCCCAAAGTAAGCTACTTCGTATTAATCAATCGCTTTTAACTACACATTGCACAAGATTTGCACTTGCTTGGAGATAACTCTGCTGAAGGCTTTTACAATGAGTAGGGTCCAATATGAAAATGTTGTCACTGAAACAACAGTATTGTTGCCTGGAAAATTGTATGCTGAGCAGTCCAATATATAGTATATACTGTGTACCTGTACTAAAATTGCTAATGCTCCAACATTAAACTTACTATGGTAAGTTATGTAGATTTAGTTTCAGATTTTATACTACAAAATAAATTCCAATGTATTTTTTCAAAGGTGCTTTAAAATAACCCATTGGAGTGGGTAGTAAAATGTTTTCCCTTTCTCTTTTATAGATTGATTATTGTAGACCTGTTAATCTGATGGGGTGCACAAATAGCCATGCAGTCTTGTTTGTGCTTGTTTTTGAGAACTTAGAGCCTGGAAAAAATTTCTGATTTATTGTGTGCTGGAACCTTAACTCTGTTCTGAACACAAGCTTCTGGTAGTAAACTTTGGAATTTGTGCTGTGTCCTCCAAAGCTAGACAGGACACTATGCTTCATGCAGCTGTGAGTCACATAATAGTGTCACAATTACTCTAGGTAGCCTTGCTTATTTTTTTCATAGAGCAAAATAGCAAAATAGTGGGCAGTTCCTGAGCCAACAGATCTGACTCAGACATCAGCTGTCTTGACATTTCTTAGTGTACTGTCAATTTGAAAACACCAACACACATTATTTTTTTCCTGTAGCTGTTTCCAACTTTTAATGCGTATCAATAAAAAATGTAAACAGTATTCAGCGAGTAGGTTCAGTTATTCGAAACCTATTTTGTTTCCCACAGCCCAGCCGACCTGGTTACCCAAGTCCCCGATCCAGTGACGGTTTCTACCCAAGTCCACAACATGCTGGCCATTACCAGGTATCTGCACAGAAGTCCTCTTTTGTGATATTATGCAGCTTAATGAAAGCAGAATACTCGTTTTCTTTTTTTTGTAAAATATAATATACATTGTTGAGAACTGGCTAAAACAATAGGCTGCAGTTTAAACACTTATTGGCAGAAAAGCTTTTACTCTTTCAAAAACCATTTCCACTAAATTTACAAGTCAATACAATAGGCTCTGACTCACTGATGGCATTCCAATTAATCAGATAGTTAATGCCAGGAGGGCACATCAGTCCAATTGTCCTTCATTGTTGGTAAAAGTAGAATTTGTTTAGGACAGCAGGACATATAGTTAATACACTGACTTGTTGGAGGTGGAAACCTACGAAAGAGAAATAAGGAGAGTAACTGTTATTGAATAACCACTGACCTACAAACCGGATTCCATAAAAGTTGGGACAATAAAGAGATATTTTATTCAGAATAGAACACAAATCACAGATCAAAAGTTTAAACTGAGAGAATGTATCATTTTAAGGGAAAAA
>JAVSBV010067206.1:0-10389 GCA_033117975.1 Parotocinclus spilosoma
TGTGTATATATATATATATATATATATATATATATATATATATATATATATATATATATATATGCTGGATAGAAAACTCAGCATGCAGTAAAGTCACATGCGCGCATATATATATATATATATATATATATATGAGTGCTATTTTTGTCAGTGAGTGTACTTAAAGACCAAAAAAGAAGATCAAAGAGTGACATTTGTCATGGACTTTTCTCCACAGTCATCTTACATAAATCATGTAGAGACGGGGACACCCTGATTCTCATTCAAGTTATTTGGGAATGCACATGTCTGTAGATGGCCATCTGCTCATGCATCAAAAATCCTCATGTGCATATTAGAGTTTTTTATGAAAGATGTGGATGGAAAACTGTATATTTTGCTTGATGTGTTATGTTTGCTGCTGACACTTGTAATCTTGTTTTGTGTGTCTGCCAGGCCACTTGTTTGCCACAGCAGTAAGGTAGGCATTGAAGAAGACAGCCATCCTCCATTCTTTTACCTGCTGGCTTTCCTGGACCTAGGTGAGTGCTTAAGGCCTTAAACATGCAGGCAGTATGCTTTTGCTTGTGTCTGTTGGAAAACCGTCCTCTTATAGTATGGTCAAATGTAGGTAATTGCAGGTTACACTGACATAAACTGACATACATGTATTCTGTTCCGACAGGTTTTTGAATTGCCTAATATGAGCTAAGTAATACTTGTCAGAACCTTACAAACCAATGGTCTGTGGCCATACGAACCATTTGCTTACCTCATTGAGACATTATTTAACAGGAAAGACATTTTTCTTATTCCTTCCACAAAATTGAAAATCTCTATCATTAAGATTTAAGTCGTTGCTTAGCATTACGAGCTTGCAGTTGCATGGACACTGACGCACCACAGAGCACATCAAGAAGAACCTTATGCTGATGTTACTACCAGAGGCAAGACAGTTGGTTGTTTAGTACTTTGTGTTGCAACTGGTGATTCACTATTGTAATACACCAAACATTTCAATCTACACAAATTTGGAGAGATGATATCCTATAGCAGTGGTACCTTGGCTAAAAATACTTAAAGGCTAACCAAAAATTAACTTTACCCTGGGCAGAGTGCCAAACCAACAGATTATTCCTTAAGGGGTGGGTGAGGGGGGATTTGTTCTTAGATGTATTGTGATTTGGTCGTGAAAGGATCAGAATTAATAAACAAAAGTCTTTCTAACTCTCTAACCATTGATATACATAAATATATACGCAGATATGGCATAACATTTTAACCGCCTTATTCTCATCACTCTGACACTCGTGGTAATGGTGTGTTAGTTCATATTCTTTTGGTATGAATGGATCAGACACAGCAGTGCTGATGGAGTTTCTAAACACTGTGTTAACTGACTGTGCACTCTATTAGACACATTTATCATATTGCTACCTACTAAACTGTAAAAAAAAAATCACCTTTACCATCCAGATACACTCGTAACTTTCCATTTGGTGTTGGAGAGAGCTCACCTATTGGTCGTTGACAATGTTCACATTACTGTTTTCATGAACAGAGACTTTTTTTTTTAATGGGACTGTCAAGTGAGCAAAATACTGACTTAAGACAGCTATCCTGACCACCTTACACCAGACAATCACGATGACAAGTGTGACCCAACTCTAGCAGGACTTTTGGTTTCATTTTCAGAAATTGGAGACATTTGTTGGTGACAGTGAAATAACTTGAAAATTAAACAAATAAATTTTAAAAATGCTGTGAGCTCAGCATTCCTGAAACAGCAATTGCCACAGTGAATTTTGAGATCAAAACCAGTTCTTCAGCAACTGTGGTTTCAAGCAAGTCTCCAACCTCAAGAGATTTAAATAATTTTATAATTACATTACATAATTTAATTCATGTTAATCAAGATATAGAGGAAAATAAATCTGCTTCTGTGTCTATTTGCTCCTAGGTGGTACTCTGACATCAGTGACTCTTCTAGCCACTCAGGAAATGCTTTGTCTTCTTGATGAAGACCATCAATGGAGCAAGAGCTGCTCAAATTTCACAGCCAATGAGAATTGCCAAACCAGCAGTGGGAGGAGCAGCATTCGTGAAACTCAGCCCATCAGCTGTGTCAGCTCTATCAATCTTTTCTCATCCAATCCATGTCGAGTGGCCATAAAACTTTTTGATGAGGTGTGTGTTATTTTTAAAAACAGATGTTGACTGATAATGTGTTCAATTCGAAAGACATGCATTAGGGTTTGTTGGTCTCTCAAGAGTCCCAGTGTGAGTGACTGTGTGTGCATGTGCCCTGTGATTATCTGGTGCCATGTCCAGGGTTGGTTCCTGTATTACTTCCTGTTCTAACCAATTAAGCCAGGATCCACACAACCCTGTGTTGGATTAAATTGGGTGTAGAATATTAATGGAAGAAAGATAATATATAGTATATATAGTGTGTGTGTATATATATAGTATACTATAGTATATATAATATATAAATAAGAAAGATAATAAATAATATAGTACTTCCAGAATGCAGTGCAGTCCCTACCAGTTGAAATCAGTATTCTCTTTCATCATTCTTCATTGTGGAATAATGTTTATGAAAAATTTAAAAATGTAAAAATTATTAGTTAAGTTTTTGGGGTTTTTTGCAGACAAAAAATTAAAAGAACAGCAAACATTTGCATTATTAGATACAGTTATATAGTATTGGTTATAATAATTTCCCAGCTGTTCTAAGTATCATATTAATATTTTCAGCATGTCCAAGTAAATCAAAAGTGACCTCACAAGTTCACTGCCTACTGTATAGTATAACTTTTACATGTTTAAAAACCTGACACATTTATAGAAAGTTTGTTGTTGCCATGTCTTCACAGATGTGTGCATATCAGTTGTTTATGCTGGGCAAAAACACATCGAAATTGGACTGTTCATGACTAAAACTTTTATCTGGTCTGGTGAATCTTGTTTTTGCCTGTATGGGAATTATCGTAGACTTCATGTTCTGGAATGGCTCACATCATTCACGTATTCATGAGGACAGCAGGCAAGGTGTGCTTCAAGCTGGATTAGGATCTGTGATGAGGTGTTTTAATTAAGTTTTTAAAAATTGGTCCTTTTGTTAATGTGACAGTAATTTGAAAACACAAATCCTACATTTAGCTTCTTGGGTTATGATCATTCCTATATCTTTATTCCGAAAGGCAGTTCTCGTGTTCACATGCTGCAGATGTCACACTTCAGTGGTGCAAGGAGACTTTCTTGCTATTCACATCACATGTGGTATATGAGGTGGAACTGAATTTAATACTCAAGGTCCTGGTTTATGCCAAACAAGAAGCAGTGTACATAGACAAAATAACAGTATATACAAATATTGTTATATATAGTTATAGTCCATCTGTGGACTATATGACTGAGGATCGGTGGTGTCAAAACATTTTAGAGATGGTTTGGTAACCTTTTCTAGCCTGAAGAGGATGAACAACCTTCTCTCTGTCTGAGACCCTTAGATATTTTTCTTGTTTGTGTTAGACATTCACACAGACTCAACAAGATCATATCCCCTTCCATTTATACCTTTACATGCTGTGCTGACATTACGTGCTTCCTGTTTGTGTTTGACAGATGGCTATGGAAGAGAAGACATGGCCTTTGATTGCTGAAGCTGGGCAGGAAATCAAAGATTTAGTGGACTGGATCAAAAGTCAGTGGGAAGCCATGTTTGGAGTTAAACTCATTACTGCTGTTTGTTAATAGTGTTCATTTACTTCTGAGCAAGACTGTGCTTATGTCTGTCTGTCTGTCATTGTTGTAACAGGTTTTATCTATGGATACAATGTCTGTTTATTTCCTGCAAGTACCAGCAAACATGGTACACGTTGTTTTGTGAAATCACATTTAAATCAAGACACATACACAGCTATATTATCACATAGTTATAATTTTTTTAGCGGTTTCTATATTTTAGGAGCAACATTACCAACATCTACAAGACTCGACTTCCAGGTCATGTTTGTTCCAAATTATCACAGCGTTACCTACGTTATACCCAATAATTCACTTCAGTGGTGCGTCTTTGCTCAGTTACTCTTATTTTTATGGTTCCTGATTGTAAACTTTATTCACATTTTTGTGAGAGTGTGTTGAATGTATGTTAATGCTATTTCTGTAACTGTCTTTTGTCATACTACTGATGCGTTGGGGCTTCCAATACATTTAGGGAGGATTTTTGCATATGTGGTGTGTTGGAAAATGTCTAGTGATGTGAAGTATTGCAGTTAATGTGTAGTCTAGGCCTATATGGTTAATGTGTAGTGCAGGCCCATTTCCATGAAATAGACTTTTATTTTTGCTACGTAAATAAATGCTGCCAAAATTGAATGTGACTGTTGTCTGGAAAGAGCAAACCAGGACAGCCATGGCCAGGTTTATCGAAAAACACCCTTCAGCCTCTTTGGTGCACTTTGCTAGTATATGACATGATAGCATCATGTAGTCTCGTAATCATTTTCATTCTTATGTCATTCTGTGATCATAATTCTGAGTTCTGCCATTAATTGTAATTAGAAAGTTTAGTGCCCTAGCTCATTTCTAGAATAGCTGTTGGAGAATCACCAGATTCCATTCATCCAGGCTTTGTCTTTGCTGTAGTATATTTTTATATTCTTAACCGTTTCCCACTTTAGTTTTGGGATGACTTATCCTCATTTTATCCTTTCACTATATATATATATATATACACACACACAGTCGATTCCGTTAATAGGACCACCGGTTAGTGGGACCAGCCGCTTATTCGGACAAAATCCTAAAATACCGAATCAAATCCTATAACCAAAATTCCGCTTAATCGGACCAAAGAACGTGTATAACACATAAGAAATATGTAATATCCGAGGTTACCAAAGAAACTCTTCGTCTCTGGCATCACTACAACATTCCCGAGTTTCTCCCCAGCCCTCTACTGCCACCTACAGGTCTTTGCCTAACATTTCCATTTACTATAAAAAAAGCCACAAGTCGCCACTTAGCCACAGCTAAAGCACGTCAAATCACGCTGGATAAGTTCTTTAAACGTTGACTGGAATTTAGTAAGAACTTGATTTTAACAGTATTAAGTATCTGAGTATACATTGTGTTGTAGATCGTTTCGAAAAGCTTGTTTGCAAATGTATTTTTCAATGAACAAAGTTCGTAAGCAACAGTAGTTCTTGTTTGTACGTTCCCTATATGTGTAAATCACACATTAAAGGTTTAATAAACATTTAATATGTTACATAGCACGTCCTGACTTGTAACATAGGGCATGTTCGTTTAATCCGACCAGCCGGTTATTAGGTCCAAAACGATCGCGTCCCGATGTGGTCCCATGAACTGGAATCGACTGTATATCATATGAGTATATATTTATACATATACAATGGAGATACCAATGTATATGTGGATAGTCACTGAGGAGACCCCTAAAATGATATTTCATATTTTTTCATTTAAGGTCATTAAAGAAAACTAATTACAGAAAAAACTTCTGACTTGAAAAGGTTCAAGTCAGAATATTGTTTCTGTGAGAAAGGACTGTGTTTTTGACACAGACAAGGGCCCTTTTTTTACATTGTGATAATATTCTTCTTCCAAGGCCATGGAAAAGGAGGGCTATCTCATTTGTCTCTTTCCTACTGGATAGAGCATGATAACATAAACCCAAATAGTGGCATTACAGACATGATTTGTTCATAAGGGAATTTGCAGGAAGGGAAAAAACAAAGAAACTTTAGAGACAAGGACAGCATATTCATATTGGACAAAGCAGATATTGGGTTTGACAACTAAAACTTTTAGACTTTGTATACACTTGTGTGTTTGGTCTTTTCCAATGACAAAAATGATCAGCTGCACCCTAGTTTTTTTGGCAGCTTGGCTTGGTCCTTGGTGTCAGGCCTGCCAGGGAGAAGACTTGCCTCGGGAAGTGGTCATGGACTGGTTAAAGAGACAGATCTTGGATGGTCTGGAGCTAGACGAGCCACCTGTCCTAAGCCTACACAGTCAGCCTGGTGAGAATGTGCACAGAGCAGCCAAACACAGAGCTCGGCGTGTTTTGAGAGAGGCTCGGAGAGAGAGACATCATCAGGAAACTTCCCAAATAATCATGTTTCCCAGCTCTGGTCAGTACATTTAAGTTGTTTTCTTACTTTATGACAGAGTTGTGTACTATTTGTACAACAAATAGAGTGGAACTTTATAGCCTCGTTTTACATAAAAGTATCCTGTTACTACTGGAATACAGCACTACAGTACCAGTAGTACCAGTTGCTATTATTGTGCTATACTAGTACACATCCTAGGATTTGCACAGCCTCTGTTTGTATTTTGTATGTTTTTAACATAATATTTTGCACAGTTTTTAACTTTAAAGATTTACCAATCAGATATTGATCATTGGTATCAAGGCTGATTCTACATTTTCAGGCCCAGCAATTATGTTGTAAATACCAAAGATGATTTGCATAGCTTTATTGTAGAGAGTGATAATGTCAGTATCAGTATTGTTAGGGAATTGTTTTTCAAACTGGGCCATTCCTAATGAATGTTTGCTTTTTAGTGGATGTTGTAAAAATAGGTTACTAATTAATTAATTTTAAAAAATGGTATGTACTGACACCATTTTTCCTGTTTTTAAGACTCTAGCTGCCTGGATACATCAGACTCCACAGAGACTTCATCCAGCCACTTTACCTACTACTTCCAGCCATCTCTAGAAAGCCAGGAGGCTGTCATCACCTCTGTGGACTTTTGGCTCTATGCTGGTGAGGCTATTGCAGCAAATGATACCACAGTGCCACTTTATGCCCTCACATCACGACAGGGGCTAGTGCAAGTGGCTCAGAAGCCATCCAAACGCAGTTCAGATGGATGGATTACATATAGATTTGGCCATAATTTCCACAGCGTAGTGGCTGATGGGCCATTTGTGCTGCAGGCACGGAGCTTGACATGTAGCTGCTATACATCTGAGATTGAGAAGATCCCCTTCCTGCATGTCCACACCAGGTCACGCAGATATGAGCGCCCCCGTCGGGCACCCAGCATGGCCTGGTCCCCAGAAGCCATTGACAGGCTGCAAAGGCCCTCATCTGAAAAAGACAACACAGACTGCAAGAGGGAGCAGATTGAGATCTCATTTGAGGAGCTGGGCTGGGACAACTGGATTGTGCACCCAAAATCATTCAGCTTCTTTTACTGCCATGGAAACTGCTCCAGCCCAGTACGTGCCACCACTCTGCTGGGCATACGCCAGTGCTGTGCACCCTTGCTTGACAGCATGAGGTCACTGCGCTTCACCACCACATCAGATGGAGGCTTCTCATTCAAATATGAGACACTGCCCAACATCATTCCTGAGGAGTGCAACTGCATCTAATGTGCTTATATATTTACAGAAAGGCATTTGAGGTGACTATAAAACGATTATTAGACAGATAAAGAAGACACATTAGTAAGATAGTAGTAAGTAAGCAAGAACTCAATGAATTTAAAATTCATATAAGTTTGATATTTTGCATATTTGCTCGATTTAAATACAACCTCAAATCTGGGATGTCCAAGTATGGGATATTTTACCATACCAAATTTTTTATTATACTAATTTGTAAACTGTATAAACGCAAAAACTTCAGTTTAGGTGCGTGTCCTTGCCTCTCACGCACTGAAATTCTTTTTCAAATGTAATGATTTTAAACTAGTATGATTTTTTTAAAATGCTATGAATGAATTCATGTGCATTTTACCACTTAAATCACACTGTTAGCCAACTTAGACAGCTGTCAATTCTCATACTGTATATTGTATTACATATCATTAGAATGTTAACGGCAATAAATATAATATATTGTATATTATAAAAAAAATATTGTTCCAGGCAAGGCTGGCCCATAAACACATGCAAGTAAATAGGGGATCTGTGTTTTTCAGGTTAAAGAGCACAATAACATACATTTCTCATCCATTTTTAATGAGCCATTTGGGGTTTTTTTTATTTATGTTGGGTCCTAAAAACATTTTGACTCCAGTTACTCAGCATGAGCTGAAGTGAATGTGTTGAAAGATAATTCATTGTCATATGAAACTTTAAAAACTCAGTGTTTGTGAAATATGGATTTGTTTCACATGGTTTTTATAGTTTGGACATAGCTTTTTGCGTCTACTTTCCCATTGTTTCAGCTTTTATTTTCCTCCAGGTCAGAACCCAGCTCATTCCATTTAAAATCTGCCTCTGAGTGCCACCCCTGGACATGGTTAACATGACTTCTTATTTACACAGTAAAGTTTTAAGTGGCATTTGTGAATGCAACTCCGTCTTGTAGTTTGACAGAGGTTTTGCCGAAGTAATCCCTTGTCCAAGTGGTTATACCAGCTATTGTTGAATGGCAGCTCTTGATTCAGTGCTGTCTGAGGGAGCAAAGATCATGGGTGTTCAGCTTAAGCTTGCGCCCTTGGCCTTTAGGCAATGAAATCCACTCGATTTGTTTGATCATTTAATTGTATTATGCACTGTAGAGGGAGAAATGTGCAGATCCCTTTCAATCTGTCTTTGAGGTACCGGTAGTGTTTTTAAACATTTCAATAATTTTCTCACACATTTGTTGACAAACTGCAAATACTCTGACTTTCTCATTGTTATAACTTCTCATTGCTATAACTAATAAAACCATCTGCTCACTTCAGTATAAAGCAAACTCTGATTACTTTCTCACGCCGCAAAAAATTCCCCTTTTTTAATCTCCCTCTTTACAGCAAGCGAGATAGTATATGAAAGGTGATATATAAATTTAAATGGATTGTTATTACACTTCTCACAAAAATTAGTGGATATTTCACTATTGGAGAGTTCATTTGAAAAGTATCCCCTATTTTCTGTGAGCAATATATTGTTGTTGTTGTTGTTGTTGTTATTAATACTACTCATAATAATATTGATTATTATTATCATTATTAGGCAGCACAGTGACTCAGTGGGTAGCACCACTGCCTCACAGCAAGAAGGTCCCGGGTTCAAACTCAGGGTGGAGCGGCCTGGGTCCACAGGAGGTGAGGTAGCATGGATGATTGTTAACGATGATCTGAAAGGTATAATGGCTGGTTTCAAGGGAACGGCAGAGAATAAGTTGTAGAAATAATCTAAATCAAGGCAGCAGATAGAAATAGGTAAACTCATTAAGGAGAAAGAAAGAGGGGGCATAGAGTTACAATTGAGGATAGCAGAGGTTATAAGGAAGAGGAGGAAGAAGAAGGAGCATGTTGCTGCATTTTTTTAAAGATCAATTTAAAATTACTAAGATGCTGTTTAGTAAAGGAGAAATCAGAGAGTCATAAAGTAGAAAAGAAGGAGTTAAAGAAACATCTTCAGGTCATATATACGGAAAAAGAAGGGGGAAACTATCTGAAGTTATCATTAGATATTCCACCAGTAGTTCCCCTAGGTGGAGTAAGATACAAGATAGTGACGCACCAAAAGCAGGGTCAGCACCAGGGCCTCATGGGGTGCTGTATCGTGTGTATAAAAGCACATCTCACGTTTGTTTTGTTTTTTTGAAAACTATGGTTATTGTATGGAAGAAAATAATTATACCAAAAGAAAAGGATCCTGTCACCATCACCTAGTTTACTTGATGTGGAGGGTAAGATTACCTTTAATGTAATTGCAAAGAGACTGGTGACATATCTGAGATATGTATTTATATATAAAGAGGGATGAGATCTTCATGTGGTGTTTTTAAACTGCTAATGCATTCGGTTCAGTGCCACGTGTCTTACTATGGAAGGCATTCGAGCTTTTCCAGGTACCAGATAAGATTACAAGGCTGGTGTTATGACCTGGTCTAGGTCAGGCCGTAACAAGTAAAAAGAGACAAGGAAAAGGGAACTCCCAGCACACCAGGACACAGGATTAGTAAATGTGACAGGATATTTTCAGTGCAATAAAGAAACAAGAAACTCGTTCATAGCTAACTTGTTCAGTGCCCCCGATTTTCCGGCACAAAAACACCATAGATAATAAATAGGGCTGTTTTTTTTAACTGCCGTAGCTCGATCAAGTTTCGAGCTAGGTGCACGAAAGTGGCACATAAGCCTTAGCTATTAATGTTAATTAAATATTTTTTGAGTTGTGACGATCTGATAGCTCTGCCAGTTTTCCCATTTTTACATCAAAACAATCAGGCAGGACCCCTCTCACAAAAGCAATATGATACATATATTTCCTGTTATAAACATTTGTTCAGGACCTATGTATTTTTTAGCTCGCTTTCTCTCTCTCGCTCTCGTTCTCTTTGCACGCACGCACACACACACACACACACACACACACACACACACACACACACACACACACACACACACACACACACA